>PVLC010030023.1:0-19821 GCA_004027655.1 Graphiurus murinus
AACAGACACTTGTAATTTAAGAAAATTATTGGCTGTTCCCAGTGCAAGAACATATACATAAAAGACTCATTTCTCACTTTACCATTTTTATAGAAAAAGTCTCACATTTGTCTATTGGCAGAACTGGGTATTCTGGCTTCCAATCCAGTATTCTTTTTACAGTTCCATATATCATTCCTTCACTTCTGAAAATAAGATTTTTATATACTTTTTTTGGTGCATTTTAGTTTAACATCATAATGTAAATCACAGTGATAGTGACACACATGCACACAGCACTTGGTGGGCTTTATCCCTCTCCCTCCCCATTCCTCTCCTCCCCATACAGGGTATTGAGGTTGACATTGGTATTCTCACATGTGTACATAATATCTATGGAAGCCATTCCTTCATTGATCCTCCCGCCCCCTTCCCCTGGACCACTCCCTGGCTCTACTGGAGTTTCTCCTCCATTATCTGAAGTCCCTCTGGTATCCCAATTACTCTAGCTTCTGCATATTAGAAAAAATATATGACCTTTCACTTTCTATGACTGGCTAATCCCACTTAGCATAATATTCTCCATGTCCATCCAGAAAATAAGAGTTTTGTTGAACAAGAATGTGTATAGCTGAAGGAAAAGAAAAACATGGGACATATTTGTGTTTTCTTTTTTTGCGGTACTGGGGATTGAACTCAGGGACATTCTATCTCCGAGCTATCCCCCCAGCCCTATTTTTTATTCTTTATTTTGAAACAGGGTCTCACTAAGTTGCAGAGGGCCTCACTAAGTAGCCAAGGCTGGCTGCGAACCCGGATCCTCCAGTCTCAGCCTCCCAAATGCTGGGTTTACAAGCATGCGCCACCACACCCGGATTCTTTTTTTTTTTTTTTTTTTCTTTTGGTACTGGAGATCGAACCCAGGGGCATTCTGCCTCTGAGGTACACCCCCAGCCCTATTCTATTTTTTGCAGGGTCTCACTAAGTTGCAGAGGGCCTAAGTTCCTGAGGCTGGCCACGAACCTACGATCCTCCTGTGTCAGCCTCCCAAGTACTGGAATTACAAGTGTACACCACCACACCTGACTTCATATTTGTTTTCTAATTGACACATTTTTTCTAATAGATATCTACACCTAGATTAACCAGTTCTGTCTGGAGATAGAAGATACAGTCTAGTTGTAGTTAGCCATTAAACTGAATTAACTTTTACAAAATTGAGATTGTATGCACCCTAAAGCCCTAGATTTTTGCCATGCATGGTGATGCTTTCCTGTAATTCTAGTACTTGAGAGGCTGAGACAGGAGGATCACAAATTTGAAGCCAGCCTCATCAACTGAGACCCTGTTTCAAAATAAAAAATAAAATAAGGCTGGGGGTATAGCTCAGATGTAGAACACCTCTGGGTTCAATTCCCTAGCAGCATTAAAAAAAGGAGGGGTACTTTTTTTTTCATCTTTCCCTTATTTGGTGCACTGTAATTACACATCTTTGTTGGGTACAAGCTAGTATAGGTAAAGACATCCATGCACACATTTCTCATTTAACCCTTCCCCAATTCCCGCCCCACTCCCTCCTCCTCCCTCCTTCTCAAGGTCAGTTTAGTGATTGACTTTAATGTGATATTGAAAGTACATCATGCTCATTGGGGTGCCCCCCTCCCCCATCACCTTCTGTTAAGTCAAATTCTTTGTTCACCTAAATAAGGGAAAGATGAAAAAAAAGATTTGTTAAAGTTACACCCGGAGATTTTGGATCTACGTAATGCGGAGTCCATTTCTATTAATCTGGCAGAAGCAGCTAAGACATTTGTAAATCGGCTTCAGGCCTGGCCCTCGTTTACCTCCTTGCTAGGAGGAGTTATCGTAGCAACAGCAATAGTCATTCTAGGTTTATGCATTCTACCACTCGTTGTACGCCTTGTAATCAATGCCTATATTAGTATATGAGCAGATTTACATGGAATAAAAATGCAAGCACTGCCTCACACAGGGCCTGGTAGTCAATGACGGGTTCGATTTTCTCAGGGCAAATCAACCTAAGACAGGGCTCATCGAATGACTCATCAAGACCCCATGACGGGTAAGATTAAGCACCTGGTAAGAAACGACACAGTCCCTCGTGCATTTTAAAATAAAAACAGGAGTTGTGGGAGCCCAGCTGGGCTCTTTCTTTCCCCCCTGGCAGTTGCTATCTGCATATGTGAGCAATTATACTGACTCTTCTGCTATGGCTACATTGGTATCTTGAAGTCTGGAGATTGCCCCTAGGATGCGTAGATGAAAGACCCTCCTACTTATTAGAAAGTAAATATATGACCCTAAAGGAGTATGGTTTTATGACTCTAGAAAGTTTGCTTTAGCAGGCTATGTTAAGAATGTGGGCTATACGTGTAAAATGAAGAAGTGGTGCTATTTGTGATGTGACAATGATTGATATGTCATAAATGTCTATGTAACCCTGTTGTACTCAAGAAATGTATAAAAAATCCGTGCTGAAAAAATAAATTAATAAAAAAAATAAAGTAGATCAGTAAATACTATGAATTACATGTAGTAAAGATAAGTATTGATATGTGAGCCTTTTGTTTTATTTCAGGTGAACATATACATATGTATGTATATATATGTGTGTGTGTGCACATACATGTGAAACAAAAATATATATTATGTATATCTGTTCATATATGCAATTGGTCATTGTGTTATCATGTAAAGCATAGTTCCTATTGTGATTCATGAGTAAAAATCTTTGAAAACACACACACACACACACACAAAGGGTACTTTTACTGGGGATTGACTCTAGAGGCATTCTACCTCTGAACTATACCCCAGCCCTATTTTATTTTTTATTCTGAAACAGGGTCTCACTAGGTTGCTAAGAGCTCAAGTTGCTGAAGCTGTAGTTGAACCTGTGTTCCTCCTTTCTTGACCTCGCAAGTTACTGGGATTACAAGCATGTACTACCACACCTGGCTCTACAGTACCTATTTTTATGTATCAAAAAAATGCTTGAATAAATTCAGGATCATCTGGCCTCATTGATAATCTGGATGATGATACTGCTAGAAAATGAAACTTACATGTTTCACATATCTAAAATGAGTCAATAATGAAGGATTTTCTTGAAGCATGTGTAAATTTAAGTAGCTACTTAAAATGGCTTATCTGACTTTTCTAAAATTGGCTGTTTATTGGTTTTTTTGTTTTTTGTTTTTTGTTTTTTTTTTTTGATACTGGGGATTGAACTCAGAGCTACACCCCCAGCCCCATTTTTTTATTCTTTATTTTGAAACCGAGTCTTACTAAGTTGCGGAGTGCCTCACTAGGCAGCTGAGGCTGTCCGCGAACCCGGATCCTCCGGTCTCAGCCTCCCATATGCTGGGATTACAAGCGTGCGCCACCACGCCCGGCTTGTTTATTGGTTCTTTATGGTTAACAGTGATTTTGAAAATTTAATGTTTATTATTTTAAGGTTACATATATTTATGTTGCTAATAACAGTACCACAGACTAGGTAAGTGATAAAGAAAAGAGGTTTATTTTGGCTCAGATGGCCTCAAGGTTCAGGGGGCCACAACCGGTGATGGCCTTTTTACTGGCAGAGACCTGGAGCGGTGCAAGGCTTCACGTGATGAGAGACAGGGCGTACACACATTTGTATGTTCTGGCCTTTGTCTTAGAAAGACAGCAGTATTCAACAGTGGAGGCCCTACCTTGATGGTTTTAGTCCTTACCACCTCTCAAAGGCCCCATTTAACACCATAGTTGGATTAAGTTTCTACCTCTGAATACTCAACCTCACAATGGGGATTAAACTCCAACATGAGTTTCAGAGACAAACCATAGCAGGCCTAAAGTAGTAGTTAATTAGATAACTTAGAAGTCACCGGCTGCCATAGCCTCCATCAGATTTCTCAGTAGTTTTATTATGCCCGTTTTAAGGATAGCTGTTGAGATTTTAGGACTTATTCTGGTCACTGATGTGTTTGATCCATTCCCTCCCCCAAATCTCTACCCAAGGTAGACTAAAAATATGGAAATGAATTATCTTACTTGGCCCTTCATATATGTTTGCATTTGAGGAGATAGTTCTTAATTTTACTGTGAATAGAGATTTTTTATATCTACTAATATTTTAGAGAATATCATAAGTATATTAAGTATATTTGATTGTATTTAGCAGAATGTGTAAATTGCTGTTTTACAAAGAGGCTTAATGAATTTTTCTTTTTAGGAATCTATTCGATGGTTAGAAGATGAAAAGGCTCTCCTAGAGATGACTGAAGAAGTAGACTATGATGTAGATTCATATGCTACACAACTTGAAGCAATTCTTGAGCAAAAAATAGACATTTTAACTGAGCTGCGGGGTAATTCTCTTCATTTTAGTGTTTAGTATGAAATCTTGTTATTAGTGTGTATACTAGTGGTGGTGGGGTTTCATATTTCAAGAGGGCATCCTAAGTGAAAATTACATGCTCCGTTTAACACCTTCAAGTTATCTCTAGTCACTAATCTTTTTTCTTTTGAGCTGATAGACATTTCATAATTAAAAGGAAATACTTATTTTAACAAATTTGCAACTTTTATATATCTGTTCAGATCCTTCGTTTTGACAGTGCTTGTCAAAATTATTTTCTTTACATGACGTCTATTCAGGCAAATCTCTCAATAGCCTTCTATCTTTACCTTCTTTCTCTGCCATCTTGTGGTTTTTTTCCTTGAAATTTGTTCTTTAAATGAAGAATGTATCAGGATGACTAGCCTTTTCACCTTATTCATAAAGGGGGAAGGAAACGTGACTGACCTACAGTGCAGTGTCCTTTTGACTTTTTAATTAGCTTATTTGGGTAGCTTCAAATACATACCTTATATGTACTAATTTGGCTCCTAGTTTTTAGCAGCAAATAGGCTGCTTAATTTTTTAATGCAGGCCCTTCATAAAGTTGGTCATTTGAAACTCCAGTAGTAAGTGCTTATAGAAAAATAGGCATTTCCAGGAATCTAATGAAACTGTTGCTATTATTAATTGAGCCTTGGATTTAATTCTAAGGTTCTAGACAATATAATACAAAAGAGAAAACACTGAGTTATTGTCAAATAAGAGAGCTAACTTGATAGTACCTTTAGAGTTATATACTATATTGTGTGTAATACGGTTTTTATTCTCTTGTTCTTTTCTTTTTCCAAGATAAAGTGAAATCTTTTCGTGCAGCTCTGCAAGAAGAAGAACAAGCCAGCAAGCAAATTAACCCGAAGAGACCCCGTGCCCTTTAAATTGGTATTCGCTGCTAAAGGATCCCCAGAACTCTCACTACTGTAACATACAGTGGTTCAGCTGTAAGGGCCATTTGAAAGTTTGAATTTCTAAATGTCTGTGGAAAATGTCTTGTCCTTCACCTGAATGGCATTTCAATTTTGTGAAACACTCCTTTGTGTGCAAAATGCTTCTAGTCCAGGAGGCACAACCAACAATTGGGACTAGTGGAGCATTTTGTTTCATTTACCCAAATAATGATTTACTTTTGGAGGTCCTTGCCAGTCATTTTCTATATGATGAAGTAAGATTGTGGACTCCATCCAGAGGAAGATAGTAGGGGGAAGCCACAGCATTTCCTGTTAACTCAGTTCAATTTTTGTAGCGAGATTGAGCAGTTTTAAATCCTTTGCGTGCATGCATACCTCATCAGTGATTGTACATACCTTGCCTACTCCTAGACAGCTGTGCTCACCTCTTCCTGCTCTGTGCCTTGACTAAGGCTATTGACCCGAAATTTCTGAAGCACAGCCAAGCTAAATTACATTCCTTATTTGTTATTGTAAATTACCTTTATTGTGTGTACATTTCTGCTGTATTTGAGGCATTTTTGTGTGTGTGACTAGTTAATTTTGCAGGATGTGCCATAACATTGAACGGAACTAAAGTCTGTGACAGTGGACATAGCTGCTGGACCATTCCATCTTATATGTAAAAAAAATCTGGAATTATGATTTTAAAACCATATAACGTGATTTTAATTTTCTTAGCATTTTCTTTGTAAAAAAAAAAAAACTAAAATATAAACTAGTTGGTGTATAATAAAAAGTAATGAAATTCTGAGAAGAGTTTTATCTTAGGATGATATATATATGTATATATATATATGCAGTGTGTGTGCCATTGTGGTATTAACAAGAGTAATAGTGCAATTTGATCCCTATCAATACCATTACTTAAGTTGAAATGTTCATTAGCACCCCAAAATATACCTTTTTAATGTACTGTTAAAGGAAACTGGCTTCTGATGCATGAACAGTAAATACGTACATTGAAAGTAGTCCACAATAGAAGTTAGTTTAACCAAGTGTAGACAGTACGTAACTTCCATAAGAATTGAGCCGAGAAAGGATTCATATTGACGTAAAGGTCATCTAACCCAATGTCCATCCGGTACCTAATGTGTGATGTTTCACCATTGTTTGGATTGGTGTTAAGGTATGCTACTCTTTAAATGGCAGTACTTATTTTTACAGATTGCTGCTCCAAGAAAGAAAAGTGGCCATTTTCCATGTAAATATTTTGTTAAAAGATTTCTCTCTCTCTCTAGGAGTTTTCCCTCTGTTCCCAAGATAAGAATACAGGAGTAGATTAACAACAGAAAATCTCCCAAAGATAATATTTTGATTTATTCTAGGGAACTACTCATGATGAGCCCAAGGGAAGCTATGAATAGAGAGCACATGAGCCAGATTTCTCTGCATCACTGTTCATGAAACTCAAAACTCAGAGGGTAGCAGTGAGAAATCCTAATACCATGGTGAAAAGCTCTGTAAACATGAAATCTAAAACAAATGTAGATTTTTCATGGTATGCTTATTAATAAATGAAATGTATGGAATGAGTTTAGAGATAATTTACTTCAATACAATCACCTTTGGAAGGGACTCAGGTTTTCTTGCAGTTGTAAAGATACATTGTGTTTATTTCAAAGAGGAAGAATGGAGAGCTGTTACTATTGACCTTGTAGAGGCTGTTTAAAAAAGGTAGTTTTTGAGACTGACCGATCTTCAAAGGGCAATAAAGACATGTGAACATGAGCATTTTAAGCACAAGGTTGGCTTTGATATTATGTGAGTGGATGGGTACTATCTTTGAAAGGTCTTTCTATAGACAGATTTGCTTCATATTGATTGGCAGTCAAGGTATTTAAAAAATTAGTACCAGAACAGAACTTGGAAAGTACAGTCCTTCAGCTTAACTGATAGAAAAGGGACTAAAACTCATTTCATAGGGTTAGAGAAAAATAATAAATCTTAAATATTTTCCTTTAAAGACAGAGATGGTACAAGTGAACTTTGCAGAGTAGTTTTGTGAGATTTTTAAAAAATCTGCCCTTAGTATATTTAATATTTATGTAACAGAAGTGGTTTAATGCATCTACATAATCTTAATTTTCTGTTCTGGATTAAACATTCTTTAGTGCTTTCTCAAACTTGAAAGCTAGTATCTCTCAATACATAATTAAGAATATGTATTATTTTAATTATGTAGTAACATTTATTATATGACTTTGAAGCCAGAATTTAAAAAAAAATCTAAATAGTTCATCTTCCCTTTTATGTCTCTCAGTGTACATTTGCTAAATTAATTGGAAACATTCCTATTAAGTTTTAGGTATACAGAAAGCCAAGTATCAGTAAAGATACATTTATTAATTTTCTTTATGAAAATATATTAACTGCACCTAATATATTTGATTTGAATATAGTAGCAAAACTTGTATATGACATCCACTGAAAATCTCAAGTTTTTAAATAGCTTAAAATTAAGCATCGGGTAATTGAAAAAGTAGTGGAATTTTTTTTTTATCCAGAAATCTCACAAATGCCAGGAGCCTGTGGTTGTAGGAAAATGGCTGTTTTGAAGTTAAAAACAAATATTTTAACATTAAAACCTATTTTGATTTATAAAACCCTTTGAAATTTTGCTAAATTCTGCAATGATCTCCCCAAGAAAAATCATGACTTATAGTTAATTCCATCTTCGTAGAGCTTCCTCATTATATAGGTAAGGAGTCCTACAGAGAACATGCCTGGCATGATAGAGGCAGACAAAATCTTACCCAGGACCCTCATGTAGTCTGTGCTGCAAGGTAGGTAGCTGAAGAGGTAGGCAGTAATAGAAGAAATTGTATAGGATAAATGGGAAAGAATGAAAGAAGCAAAATAACATTTTAAGAAACAATTGTTTTACTGTACATGTGGATAATAAGAAATGATATGGGAAGTATGTGACTAGATGAGCATATTGTAACTTTTAACTACTTAAGGGAGGGAGCTGAAGACCTAGAGGGCCACAGTCTATAACAGTTAATAATAAAAGAGTAACATCTTTATACAATAAACTGTTAAAATGATAAGTTTAAGTGCAAGGTTGTGCTTATGTGCGGCTCTTGAAGATTATGTGTAGACTGGACTCTGCCCTTCTTACTACATTCAAAACAAAACAAAAAACATGGGTACTTAGAACTGACTGCCTTAAAGATACAAAATAATAAACAGTACATAGTATTAAATCAAATATAGTAAAGCAAATAATAGCCCAGTGGAACTAAAGCATAGTTCATCTTCTTAAATACTAAAAATATATAATTCACTTTTTCTTGACCTTGAAAAACTTTTCCAACAGCTAGGAAAAATGGATACCTTCTGCATTGAATCCATGTAACAATCTAAAACAAAAACAAAATGTGATATTTAAAAGGTAATTTGTGACACTATAATATATAGGTTTATACCATTCTAATAATACACATACCCATCAGCATACCAATGCCCCACCTACTCGCAACTAGTCATTAAAGAAAGCCTATTCTCTAAATTTATATGATTAACCTTGGTTAAAACCATGTCATGCTGATTCCTCTTTTTGATCTTGTGTTCTTAAAGTATTGAAATTATCTTAGATTTTTGTCTAGCAGCTTATTGGCACTTGTGTGCCACTCAACATGATTGAGAAAACCAGTCTCAGATTTGAGGCAGAAGATAAAGGCATGACCAATCTTCACATGCCCATTCTTCGTTATTGAGGCTCAAATTAAATACTTAACACATTGTTTTAGTAGACTTTAGTTTTAGCAAACTGCACCCTGGGGGAATTTAGTAAGAATAAAGCAAATTTTAAAAGGATATTCCTTTTTAGGTCTGAGATTATTTCCAGCCTGACCTATAGGAACAGGTCCAGATAAGTTAAAATGTTTGAAAAAGTAGTACAGGTACTATCTATTCAATTCCTAGGATTAACATCTAATAAATACTCAGTAGTCTGTTTCCAGCTCAGAAGTCTGCCAATGACTTCTATAACAATCTATCCTCATTTTTTATTCAGCCTCAGAACATGATGCTTTAAAAGCTAAACAGCCAAGACTTCTGAAAGTTAATATTATGAGTAAAAACAATGAGTTACAGGTTAATTTACCTAATTAATCAAAGCCTTACTTTATTTTCATTAAATTTACTTGCTTACTATAGTTCAAGGAAAACAAAGTTTGGTCTAAATTGCCCAGGTAATTTTCACCCTTTTACTCAAAATGTGTAGAATTTGTTTTAGGCTACAAAACAATTATCACTAAATAGATAGGAAGGTATGATTATAACCAATACTTCATGCTTTAGAGCTATTTAATGATAGCTATTCCTAATAAGGAAATAATCAGATCCAGTTACATGTATTAGAATTTTTCTGCCTTATGGGCTACTTTGAAGGGACAAGCTATTAAGACTAAGACCATAAATGAGAGGTGGGGGGTAAGGCAGAAGGGAAGGAACACATATACCACGACACACATTAACACAGGCAATCTTCTGGCTCGGACTGTTCTCTACTACTATTTCTAAAGAAAATGTTCATTCTTCTGCAGCTAACTAGCCTCCATCTTCTACATCAAATACTTTTCCATGCCATGGAAGTGCTATGCAATAACTCTCCCAGGTAGCACCTTATACCGCTTAAAAGCCTTTAAATCTCTTAATCTGAAGGTATCACGTAAAATGTAAACTCTTAGAACAGAAATGTAATTACCTGATAAAGTCATCTATGTCCATGGAACGGGCCCGTTTGTCACTAAAACCTGTGCTGGTTAGGATTTGCTGTATTTTATCTGCTATGCTGAAATCTTCTGGTATTATCTATCAATACAAGGTTCAGAATAAATGAACGACATCTTTACTGAAGTACTTTGGCTCTTTTTTTAGTTCAGTAATAATATAGTCATCTTTAGTATGTCTGTTAATGACTACTTGGAAAGGCTGAGAGTTTGGATAATACTTGGATCTCTACTTAAATGGCTGACCTTTACCACTTAACAAATACTGAAAATAACCTTGAATGAGTAATCATTCCTATTTGCTCTTTTTTTCTTTTTAAAATTCTGAAATATTTACCAATTGCAGACTTCAGATAAAATAAAGCTTTAAAGTACTTGTTACTCCTTTCAAAATAAATTTTCTTGCCACAAATTTCACCTAACCAGCTAACTTTTCTCAGAGATGACCTCTCCAACCCTTGAGAATATTAACTGTTTTCATTCTTGATTCGCATCTTTTACCCAAAGATTTTTCTTAATTCAGCTTAATATTTTTCTACCTAGGTCAGTATTTAATGACTTCTCATAATAAAGAGAATGAAGACAGTATTGTGATACTTTAAACCATACAGTATCTGAGCCATAAAAACTACAAAGGAATTTTTCCTTTGTTTTAATCAAATTGAATAAAAGATTAGCAAACATCAAATTCCCATTGTATGTGTATATGTGTACGTAAGTGAGCACTGCACACTGGTTTAAAGGGAAACGTGATGAGGCGTGAAGCTCACAACCAGAACTTTGCTCTTCAGTCTATAATTATTTCAATTTCTGGGTATTCAAAAAGTTACAAAGGAAGCCGGGCGTGATGGTACACGCTTGTAATCCCAGTACTTGGGAGGCTGAGACCAGAGGATCCAGGTTTGCAGCCAGCCTCAGCTACTTTGTGAGGCCCTCCACAACTTAGTGAGACACTGTTTGAAAATAAAGAATAAAAAAAATAGGGCTAGGGGTGATGCCCCTGGGTTCCATCCCCAATACCACAAAAAAAGTTACAAAGGAAAGAGTAACTTTTTTTTTTTTTTTTTTGCGGTACTGGGGATTGAACCCAGGGCCATTCTACCTCCCAGCGGCTACACCTACCCAGCCGTATTTTTTATTCTTTATTTTGAAACAGGGTCTCACTAAGTTGCAGAGAGCCTCACTAAGTAGCTGAGGCTGGTCACCAAGTTACTGAGATTAAATTTGTAATTGCTATATAAGCAACAAAGGATTGTAACTATTCAGATAGTCAGATAGTAAATTGTACACAATTATTTTAAGGTGAGAAGTCCATAGGTACAGTTTGTAGAAATTATAACCTGGCTGAATCTGATTGTTATGGATAAAAACAAGTCAGAGCCAGGAGTGGTGGTGCAGCATTTGGGAGGCTGAGACTGGAGGATCCGGGTTCGTGGCCAGCCTCAGCTACCTAGTGAGGCACTCCGCAACTTAGTGAGACCCTGTTTCAAAATAAAGAATAAAAAATAGGGCTGGTGATATAGCTCGGAGGTAGAATGCCCCTGGGTTCAATCCCCAGTATCGCAAAAAAAAAAAAAAAAAAAAAAAAAAAAAAAAAAAAAAAAAAAAAAAAAAAAAAAAAAAAAAAAAAAAAAAAAAAGTCAGTAGTTGAAAAGGACAGGGAGGAATAATGAAGTTGCTCAGGTCTCCATAAAAAATCCACAGCACAAAATTTAACACTGTACTAGTTATACAACAATGAGACCCTGTTTCAAAATAAAATAAAGCTGAGGGTTTAGCTAAGCAGGTAGAACATGCCTCGGGTTCAATTTCCAGTGAAAGGAAAGAGGGAAGGAAATCGCTGAAACAATTTCTACTTACAGTATTATGGACTGAACAGTGAATTCTGTAGTTTTTTTCCAGTAGCTGTTGTACTGCACTTGATCTATAGCATAAAGAAGTGATATCACCACTATTCCCAAATAAAAGATTAAATATCATTTCCACCCAGTTTAGACAAGATTAAACCTATGCTCTACTTGTGAAATTAAGGGATTTTAAAAGGTGTTGAGTATTAAAAGGAAACACTTATTTAAAAAGTAGAGTACTAGCCGGGTGTGGTGGCACAGGCTTGTAATCTCAGTACTTGGGAGGCTGAGACAGGAGGATTGTAGGTTTGAGGCTAGCCTTAGCAACTTAGTGAGACTCTGTTTCAAAATAAGAAATAAACCAGGCATAGTGGCGCACGCTTGTAATCCCAGCATTTGGGAGACAGACCGGAGGATCTGGGTTCGCGGCCGGCCTCAGCTGCTTAGTGAGGCCCTCTGCAATTTAGTGAGACCCTGTTTCCAAATAAAAAATAAAAAAATAGGGCTGGGGCTGTAGCTCGGAGGTAGAATGCCCCTAGGTTCCATCCCCAGTACTGCAAAATAAAAAAAATAAATAGGGCTGGAGGTGTAGCTTGGAGGTAGAATGCCCCTGGGGCTCAATCTCCAGTAATAAAAAATTTTAAAGTAGAGTCCTAGCCAAATGTGCTAGCACATGCCTGTAATCCCAGTGCTTGGAAGACTGAGATAGGAGTTAAGGCCAGCCTCAGCAACTTACCTAGATCCCATTTTGAAATTTAAAAAAAATTTTTTTAAAGGGCTGGGGGAGCAAGTGTAGTAACACATATCTGTAATCCCAGTACTTGGGAGGCTGAGACAGGATTGCAGGTTCAAGGACAGCCTCAGCAAGTAGTGAGACTCATCAACCTAGCAAGACCATGTTTCAAAATAAAAAACTGAAATACGGCTTGGGGTGTCGCTTGGGTAGAAAGCCCCTCCATTCAATCCTCCAATAATAATTACATATATAATGTTGTATGTGTGTGGATGTATTTACACATACATATAGTAGAGTACTGATAAACATCTATTAGTCTGTGTGTGTGTGGGGGGGGGGGTATTGAGGATTAAACCCAAGGGCATTCTACCCCCTGAGCTATACCCCCAGCCCTATTTTATTTTGAAACAGGGTCTAAGTTGCTGAATGCCTAAGTTTCTGAGGCTGACCACAAGGGGAGATCTTCCTGTCTCAGCCTCCCAAATACTGAGAAAAGTATTTTTAAAAGCAAGATAGGAAGCCTGGCCTTCTATCTGGTAAAATGGTGAGGCCTTCTGCAACTTAGTGAGACCCTGTTTCAAAATGAAGAATAAAAAAATAGGGCTGGGGGTGTAGCTCGGGTTGACCAGTTTTGTAAAAAAAAGATAAAAAAATAAATAAAGCAAGATAGGATCTAACCAAATTCCACACACTGCATATTTTTATTTATTCATTCATTCATTCTCACTAACTTGCTGAGGCTGTCCTCAAACCTGTGATCTTCCTGTCTCAGCCTCTCAAATACTGGGATTACATTCTAAAACTGGCTTTCACCTTTCTTTTACCCTTGGTTGGACCTCAAGTTGTGTTCCATTTTTCCAGTTAGTAAAATGGCACAAATCCTTCGTAAGTATGAAATGGGCCCATCATTACTTACTGGTTTTTTTTTTTTGCAATACTAGGAACTGAATCCAGGGACACTCTACCACTAAACTGTATTTTTTTATTTTGAGACAAAGTCTCACTAAATTAGCTGGCCGTGAACTTAGTGATTCTTTTATCTCAATGATCTGAATAACTGGCATTACAGGCATGTGTCACTGCACCTGGCTCATTATCACACTTTTCCAACAAAAACAAGCAATTGTGCAGTCAGATTTGTTTTTGTGTTTTCTGTTTTGCCAAAAAAAAACTAATTCTCACGAGTCTAGAAACTTTCTTGATTACATTTTCCTACCTCCCAACATATAAAGTTAATTGAAAAAGTGACGTCTGGACATGAAGAATATTTATGCTTTATGGTGGCTGTTCAGGAAAAGGACTAAATTCCAAGATGGTATCTAGAACACTGGCCTTTCATACATTAGAAATTAGTAAAATACTTACTTAAACGCAGCAGATAGTGTCTTGTTTTTCCTTACAAAAGTGATCCTTACAAGGCCATCCCATTCCTGAAACAGAAGACAGATATTTTCTTCAAAACACCAACCTTAGCCAGGTGTGGTGGTGTATGCTTTTAATCCCAGGTCTTGGGAGGCTCAGATGGGAGGATCACAGGTTTTCGGACAGCCTCACATACATAGTGAGGCCCTCTGCAACTTAATGTGAGACCCTGTTTCAAAGTAAAGAATAAAAAATAGGGCTGAAGGATGTAGAATGCCCCTGGGTTCAATTCCCAGTACCACACACACACAAAAAAAAACACCAACCTTTCTTTCTTGCTTTCACCTGCCAAACATTGTGGGATTTTTTTTGTTTTTGTTTTAATGGTACTAGGGATTGAACCCAAGGGCATTCTACTTCTAAAACTACCTCCAATCTCTTTTTATTTTTTGTTAAGTTGCTGAAGCTGGTCTCAAGCCTACGATCCTGTCTCAGCCTTCCAAATACTGAGATTACCATCACACCCAGCTATTGGTGCCTTTTAATATATAAAATAAGAAGGAACCTTCTGGAGTGATTAAAATGATCTTACTCTTGGTCTGACTTGCCTACATGCAAAATTAAGATGTATACTTGGATTCTGCACTTTGGTGTACCTCACTAGTTTTTTTTTTTTTTTAATTGGGAAAAAAATGTGAAATTGTCTCACATGTGACTTGGGAAGCTGAAGCAGGAGAATCACAAGTTTCAGGCCAGCCTGGGCAACTTAGGGAGACCTTATCTTAAGAAATGAAAAAGGCTAGGATGTAGCTAGAGGTAGAGTGCCCCAGGGTTCAATCTCCAGTATTACACACACATGCAAAATAAAGTCTCACATGTGAACAAAGAACAGCATGGCATTTATTTACGTCTATCCCTTTCAAAAATAAGACTCTGTGCAACACATCTGAAGCTCCTTGAAGGAGTTCTGGACAAACCACTCTTTTTAACACGTTTTCCATACATTCTATTTTTCTCTAACATGACTATAATAAGATTTTACTTTTCCTCAAATGCTCTGGATTTCTTTTTTTAAAATCACAGAAAACAATTTTTGTTACAAAGTGTTAGACCCACAAAATGATTCAAAATACAACTATTTCCATTTTACCTTGTTTTTCAAGTTTTATCCAAATAGATGAGTTTTCCACAGCTATAATCTTCAAGCAAAATACAACTGCACTCTAATTACTTTTGCCTTTTACAAACATTTTCCATGTTTGTGGTCTTTGTAAGTAACTTGCATTAAATTAGCCCATCTACTTCATCACAAGGATTTATCATAATTCACATTTTCCTGTATTTGGACATTTAGGCTGACTCAATATTTTTCTGCTATAGACATACATCTTTTTAGCATTCTCCATGAATGATTTTTTTTTTTTTTTTTTTTTTTTTTTGGTGGTGGTATTGGGGATTGAACCCAGGGGCATTCTACCTCCGAGCTCCACCCCAAGCCCTATTTTTAATTCTTTATTTTGAAACAGGGTCTCACTAAATTGTAGAGAGTCTCACTAAATAGCTGAGGCTGGCCGAACCCGGATCCTCTGGTCTTAGCCTCCCAAGTACTGGGATTACAAGCGTGCACCACCATGCCCAGCTAGAATGATGAAGTATTTTAACGTCACCTGAAAGTTGATAGGTGGTGGTGGATTCTTGGGTTCTATCCTTACAACGCTGGATTCTACCTTGGGTGGTGGTCTGAAGTTATTCTTTCCAACCTGTTAATCAGAAAATGTTTAGTCCTCTCAAAGGCAATTTTTAGTAATCAAAGATGCTCAGGGATGAGTTAAGCTAGATTGCTTCAGTAATAAAAACCACTTACTTTCATTAGATGGTCCACACGTGCTAAGAGCTGTGTATTAATTGAAAGTCTGCAGTATAACTTATCTCCAGGTTTTGCAACCAGTCGGAGAGCAAATTCCCTTTGAAACATAAGTATAGCACATCTGAAAAGAAAGCAGAAAGGAATAAGGAAATACTATAAAAGTACTTTGACTACAATGAATCTTGGGAGAAAACAATGAATCTTGGGAGAAAAACAGCAAAGCAATATATGTAGTTAATGACAAAAAAAGTTCACCTGGTTAGAAGGTAAAATATTTTCAACTTCGGCTTCATTACTACAAAATGAAAATAGCTGGCTTTGTCTTTTGTTTGTTTTATAATGGCTGTACCCCAAACCCTTAGGAAGATGGCTTGCTTCAGCCAGATGCAGGGGCACATGCCTATAATCCCAGTACTTGGGAGGTTGAGACAGGAATGCAGTTTTGTTTTTTTCTTTCCTTCCTCAAGAAGTGGGGAAGCTTTTGGAGGTTAACAAACAGAAGAACATCTTCAAAGCTGCACTTTTAACTTCTAACTTTTTTGACAATAAATCCTACTAACAAATACATTTGCAAGCTGGGTGTGGTGGTGCATGTCTATAATCCCAGTACTAGGGATGTTGAAATGGGAGGATTGCAAGCCGGGCATGGTGGCGCACGCTTGTCATCCCAGCACTCAGGAGGCTGAGACCAGAGGATCCGGGTTCACGGCCAGCCTCAGCTACCTAGTGAGGCACTCCGCAACTTAGTGAGACTCGGTTTCAAAATAAAGAATAAAAAATAGGGCTGGGGGTATAGCTCAGAGGTAGAATGCCCCTGAGTTCAATCCCCAGTACCGCAAAAAAAAAAAAAAAGAAATGGGAGGATTGCAAGGTTCAAGGCTATTCTCAGCAAATTAGCAAGATGCTGTTTTAAAATGAAAATCTAAAAATGTCCCTTGGTTCAATCCCTAGTACCAAAAGAAAAAAGAAATACATTTGCCACTGCCCAAATATCTATCTTACATTTTTATATACCTCAAACAAAAAATTTAATGAAACTAATCACCTAGACCATATGCAATGCCCTTTAATATATTTTATCCCATAGTATCTTAAAAAAAAAAAAAAAAAAACTAGCTGGGCATGGTGGCATATGCCTATAATCCCAGTACTTGGGAGGCTAAGACAGGAAGACCACAGGTTCGAGGACAGCCTCAGCAACTTAGACCCTGTTTCAAAATAAATAAAACAGGGTTGGAGTTTAACTCAGAGGTAAAATGTTCCTGGGCTCTAGCCCCAATACCACCACCATTTAAAAAAAAAAAGAAAGAAAGAAATGATTATCATGACACTCTATTTTATAACCACTAAGGGATATTTGACTTGCAATTTGAGAGCCTCTGGTACAGACTGTACTAGAAGACCAGTCAGGAGGCCACTGAGATTACCTAGACATAAAGTAATAAACAATCTGATCTAGGGTAATGGCAAAGGATTAGAAGGATTAGAAAGCAAGGAAGGGCATACACATGCCCTTGGACCACAAAAGAACTTTTGTCAACTGAAAGAAGAAAGACAGCCGGATGTGGTGGCGCACACCTATACCTGGGAGGCTGAGACAGGAGGATTGCAGGTTCGAGGGCAGTCTCAGCAAGTACTGAGACACTCATCAACCTAGCAAGACCTTGTTTCCAAATAAGCAATAAAATCGGGTGGAGGGTGTAGCTCGAAGGTAGAATGCCTCTGGGTTCAATCCCCAGTACCACACACACAAAAAAGACCTCCATACAAATTACTTTCTGTAAATAATCTCCAGTAGTTTTTCAATTGATTTTCATTTTTGGCTGTGTTCCTGATCTAAACTGTCAATTTCTGTAAAATTTGTTAATAACACTGGCCTTTTGTCACAAACCTGAAAAAGGGTCGGTGTAGCAACAGCTTGAAGACAAAAGGAGAGGAGATCTGTAAGAGAATTGCTAGTTACTCAGGGAAGACACACCGGAGAAGCACTTAGTATGTTTCTGACAACTTGAGGACATACCTGGTAAGGCAAATTAGCCACACAAGTATCAAAAAATGGCAAATCTGTTTTCAACACATCGCCCACCATAACTTGAAGTTTGCTGGCCAGAGGCCTAATGATAAGAAAAGAAACTTTAAAAGAATGTTGTTTTATGAGACTAAAATGCAGTTTAATCCTATTATGTATACTCACGTGCCCTGAACTCTTTTGTGAAGTTCAGCTACTAGCCTTGGGTCAAGTTCACAGGCAACTACCTAAATTACCAATAAATAAAAGGTTCATTGGGTTAATTTGAGAATCTAAATCTTTTATTATCAAAATAGTAATAGTAACTCTTGCATGATTTACCCTTTTTTTCCCCCCCAATTCTAGCATCCATATTCCTTCGATTGTATTCTACCACTTCAAAAGGCAAAAACACCACCCAGAGCTGGGCGTAGTGGTGCACCCTTGTAATCCCAGTACTTGGGAGACTGAGACCAGAGGATCCCGGTTCTTGGCCAGTCTCATCTACTTAGTGAGGCCCTCTGCAACTTAGTGAGAATCCTGTTTCAAAATAAAGAATTTTTAAAAAGGGGGCTGGGGGTGTAGCTAGGAGGTAGAATGCCCCTGGGTTCAATCTCCAGTACAAAAAAAAAAAAAAAAAACACCCAGAAAAGTAGACAAGATTATGTGAGAGTTCTACCCAAATGATCAAATGATCAACAGAATTACTGTGTTTTATCTGTCTCCATGGCCTATAATTGAACACATGATGAAAATACACAATATGAGCCAGGCATGGTGGTGCACGCTTATAATCCCAGTATTTGGGAGGCTGGAACAGGAGGATCCCGGTTCACAGCCAGCCTCAGCTACTTAGTGAGGCCCTCCACAACTTAGTGAGACCCTGTTTCAAAATAAAGAATAAAAAATAGGCCTGAGAGTGTAGCTCAGAGGTAGAATGCTCCTAGGTTCAGTCCTCAGTGCTGCAAAAAAAAAAAAAAAAAAATATATATATATATATATACACACACACACACACACACACACACACATACACACAATATCTGTTATCAGTGTTTGTAGGAGCTTATAAAACAACTACTCCTTTTTTGGGGGAACAACGGGGGGGGGGGAGCAGTAACAGGATTGAACCCAAGGGCATTCTACCTGAGCTACATCCCAGCCCTTTTTATTTTGAAACAGGGTCTTGTCAAGTTGTTGAGTTTCTCTCAGCTGCTGAGGCTGTCCTTGGACTTGTGACCCTCCTGTCCTCAGCCTCTCAAGTACTGAGATTATAGGCATGTACCACCATGCCCAGCTACAAAGCAACTACTCATGAAAATAATACTTCTTTCATCAAATGACATCCAGAACACGTGCATAAATAACTTCTCAAGTAAATGAAATCAAATTATCAGACAAGTATGTAACAGTACTTTTATTGTAGTATCAGTTGAAGTTTCCTTGACTTCCAACAAGATGTCTACAGAGTAGATACATGTGCTGCTTTTTCTCTTTGCCTCACAGATCCACCAACTACCTTTCCTGTGCCATGTAGTTAATGCAGTCCAGCTCCCTTACCCTTTGACTTCTGCTTGGAATTGGCCAGTAAAAGGCAGCAGCATGGGTAAGGGATGTGGCTCAGTGGTAGAGCACTTGCATATAAAGCTGGAAGCCCTAAGTTCTATTTTAAATTACCAAAAAGTACCTGCACTGCAAAAATTAAAAACAAAACAAAACAAAAGCACCAGCACTATAGAGCACCTATAATGGAAAAGTTGGATATTTATTTCCTAAAGCCTATCCTATACCTTACAAACACTTTGGCAATAGTTATGTTCTGAATAGCTCCTCTTTAATGACTTGCACTCTCCTTGGGCTTTGGTAACAGTTTCCTCCCCTTTTACCAAGCCTTTGGTGAGTAAATGCCTGCTGCTGTGGCTAGCATTTCA
>PVLC010030024.1:0-19812 GCA_004027655.1 Graphiurus murinus
TCTTTTTTTTTTTTTTTTTTTTGCGGTACTGGGGATTGAACTCAGGGGCATTCTACCTCCGAGCTATACCCCCAGCCCTATTTTTTATTCTTTATTTTGAAACAGGGTCTCACTAAGTTGCGGAGTGCCTCACTAGGTAGCTGAGGCTGGCCGCGAACCCGGATCCTCTGGTCTCAGCCTCCCGAATGCTGGGATTACAGGGGTGCGCCACCACGCCCGGCTTATAATCTTCTTCTTGAAAGTCCATGACCACAGATACATATGTATTAGGCTGGGGAAGATTATCTCCAAAGTAGGGTATTTTTTAGCTCATACAGTAGCTACAGACATTATAGGCACCAAGGTTTGGGTTTGGATCCCTATTTCTCACTTCGTAACTGTAATGTGGTAGGGAACTGAAATAACACTAGGAAGCTTCAATTTCCCATCTGTAAGATATAGATGGTAACCCTGTGAGCAGGGACTGTGTTTGTTTTGCTCCTCATATGTATTCTCAATGAATGAATGAATGAATGAATGAGTGAACGAGTGAATGAATGAATGAGAGGCTGTAGAGATAAAGTCAGGTAATGCCTGATACATGTCTATGTAACTATCAATACATGTCAATGGCGGTGGGTGTTAACATTTATCATGGATATTTGTTTTGGTAACTTCTCACCCATTGGCCTCTAGAGAAAAGTATGTGTGTTACACTTAAGTCATCGCTGTGCCCCATGTCCTCTCTGACCCTGGTGCTTGGCTCAGAAATGGTCCCATGACCTCGGCAGAGCACTGAGACTTTGACTAGCAGTCCTGAAAAGAGATCACCATGTTGCCTTTTGAGAAGTAATTCAGAGAGAACGTAGGATCTGAGATGACTGCCATTGTGAGTATGGTACCTTGGGACAGGCCACTGGGAAATAGGAATAGGGTCCTGACCACGTCATTTGAGCCTTGGATCAACTGGTAGGTAAACTCAGAGCTACCCTAGTTGACTGATTATATAAATCCTACCAAAAGCTTCTTATTTATTTTAGTGCTCAGAGTATGTGAGTTATGCCAATTACAATAAAAAGGGTCCTGATACAGCGATATTACTGTCATCATCATAAATAAAATAACAAAAATCAGGCTCATGTGTCTGCAGTTCATCAACGTAATGATTTTTAATTTTGCTTGAGCAAAATCTGAGGGAGACCTTAACTTCATGGTTCTTCCACGTAGGACAGACCACAGTCTTTCCCGGATAGTTCATTTTGGTTCCTTCCTCACATCCCAAGAGGCAGGGACTACTAATCCAGATGTTTAGAAAAGGAAGCACGTGCTTTATGCTTTCCTTTCTAGTCCCATATATCACCATGCTTCCCTAGCAGAAAGAGTTCAGCCAACCTTTTCCCTGGCCATGATTGCTTCCAACACATCACTATAATTTTCTCCTTCTCAGTTAATCTGTGTGGGCCACCTCCTCACATTACAGACAAATTACTCCTGAAAGTAACATCTGGGCCCACAATTAAATTCATTCACACATCAGATACTGCCCTGAAAATGAAGTGTGAGGCATCAAGAAGATGGACACATCCCAATTTTCCTTCTTTCCTTTTGAGGGTTTGGATGCAGACAGTGCTTTGTGATCTTGCAACTTGGGAACTATTCCCACAATCTTCATCTGCATCCCCAGAAAGGATGATAGAAATTTGCCTTTATAGTTTACTTGCAATAATAATAAAAGGTAGCCAACAGTCACTCAATAAATATTTAGTGATTTTTTTTTTGTAAGAATTTCATCATGCACGAGGCATATCAGAAGGGAGAAGGAAGGTAGAAAGATATATGAGATGTGGCTATTGTCTACGAGGACCTTATAGCCTAGGGGAGTAAAAAAGTTCAAAGAAGGCCAGCTGGACCACACAGTAGACCCCCCACCCCCTAATGATTTCTGACAAAGTCTTAATTAATGACTCTACGACATGCAAGTTCAAAGGTTTTGGAATCCAACAGGTGTGAGTTGGAGATCTAGGTCTACTACTCCCAAAGGGCAGTACATTTACTAGGTTCTTTAACCTTATTTTTTCCTGTGTATAGAATAGGTTACCCATAACTACCAAATGCCCATGTACTATAATAATGTACCATGTCTATAAAGATCAAACTAGCTCTCACATGGAAAGCATTTACTCTTATGCTTGGCATAGCCATAACATTCAATGAATTTTGGCTTTCATGATTTTAAAGAACATTTGGTATTACCACAGTAGATGTGTCTTAGGTAATAGGATAAAAGTGGGTAAAATTGATATCTTTTGTTTTAAATAAACACACTGTACTAGTTTTGGGGGTGTTTCAAAACAACAAGGGATATGACAATTCTTAAATATTGGTACCAGCAGGGCATGGTAGCACATGCTTGTAATCCCAGCATTTGGGGGGCTGAGACCAGAGGATCCGGGTTCGCGGCCAGCCTCAGCTACCTAGTGAGGCATTCCACAACTTAGTGAGACCCTGTTTCAAAATAAAGAATAAAAAATAGGGCTGGGGGTATAGCTCGGAGGTAGAATGCCCCTGACTTCAATCCCCAGTACCACACACAATCTATATCTATATCTATATCTATATCTATATCTATATCTCGATACCTATTGCAGAATCATAGTGCGCTATCTAAATTCTACTGACACATCTTCTTTGGATAAAGAAGAAACCTGGGGTGAAATACACAGAAGAAATAATGAAAGTTTAAAGAAAAGTTTCTTGGGTGTTTCTTAATTATTTTTTTCAGGTATCATACACAGAGAAAATAGAAAGTAAAATGGTGGTGGGTGTTAACATTTAAATGTTAACACCAATACAAGGCTTGAAATTGTCAGAATTATGTTCTGCTTATCAGATTTTTTAGAAAACCAATAATAAAACTAATAGAATTATTTGGCAGTCACAATGTATTCCCCCATTGCTAACCCTCTGGTATGTGTTAATAATAATATTAATTGTTGTTAGCATTTGATAATTTGTTGTTAGCATTGTACACACACACACATGCATCAGCCCATTTAGTCCTCATAATTACCTGAGCTTAGATCTTATTATTTTCCTAATTTTTAGGTGGGAAATCCAAGATTATTCAAGGTTAAATAGTTTTGTCTGAGTTTATAGAGCTGGAGAGGGATAGAACAGGAGTTCCCTAGACCTAGGTCTTATATCAGTATAATATATTCATTGGAGCCACCGGGATGAGAGACATCGCATATACTGTTTTCAGTTTTTTAAAATCGCTTTCAACTAAAGACTTTCAACTTTCACTCCCACAGGCATAAGTAGGCACAATGGTTGAACTTGACCCTGGAAACCACATTAGAAGACAGAAGAGTAGCTTTGTCCCAGGAGGTCTTTGATTCCATTTCAGTCTATTAAGAGTAAATCTTTCACAAGTGCTATACCATGTGTTTAGGAAAACATTATTTGTGACACCATATGCAAATGTGTGCCATGACCCATGGATGAGAGCAACTGGCCGACATCAGAGACCAAAGAGCATCATGGAAGAGCCAAGTTGCCTTTTGCAAATCCCATTACCTCCATCCAGCTCTCCCCCTGGGGGACCACATTGTTCCTTGCTGACTGGAGTCATTATTCACAACTGGTACATCAAGTGCTCATTGAGGGTGTGATGATAAAGAATAAGCAGGAAATACAACTCTAAGAGGTGGAACAATTTCCTCAAAGTGACAGATTCTAGCAACAACAACAACAAAAACCAAAAGAAAAACACAACAAGGATTCCCAGCTGGAATACTGCAAGATCTTAGACTTAGTGGCTGCTCCATCACCCCTGTGGTCATGCTCTCTCCCCAACTTTTCGTCTAACAAATGATGGTAGATTGACTCTTCTCCTGAAATAAGGCATGTCCGGGAAGGGAGAGGGAATACAAGTCCAACCATATATTCTCTAATCCATTACTTATTTTATGTTATACTTTAGTGGGACAAAAATGAGGCCTAAAACTCTAGCCTCATTTTTCAGCTCCCTCTTTCTGATCTTCTTCCCTTTACTCTAAGGGCTTTATTATTTTAAGAGTTTAATGTTTGTCCATTTAAATCAAGAAGGCTGGGTAAGTCACTCAGCATAATGCTTTTTATAATTTCAGTCACAAAGTAATATGACAATCAAAAGCCAGGCATATTTTATTTTCCTAGGATTGCAATCCACCCAAAGATAATTTATTATCAGAGGAAGGTGTTGCATGTAGATGCACCCCAGCAACTATCCTTCTCCAGGTGGTCAACTTAAGTTGTTAGGAGTTTGCCAATGACCAATCAGTTGTACACAAGCATCACTGATCTAAAAGATGAAGAGAACTAGACTTTCAATATAAAGACATAGGAAATTATTTCCCTATGTCCTATTTAGAGCTTTGATATCAATCCTATGCAAACAAGATAACATACATTTAATCAACATTTGTCTATTGACTATTTTCAAGATGATGCCAGGCATGGGGAGAATTCCAAAGAAGTGGAAAGTATAGTTCATTTCCTGAAAGAATGCTTATTCTAATTGGAGAGAAGAGACATGGAGACAGTACTAATTAGGCAGGTAAGTTGCAAAGCAAGCTGCTTATAGTTAAGCAGTAATTAGGTAATAGAGAGGAATCAGAAAAACAAAAGGAGACATTCATTTGAGTCTGAGCAAGGACAGTGCCTCTCTGCAAGGTAAAATATGTAGAGTTTGGAAAGAAGCAAAAGCAAGAGGAAGAGATTCATCTCCAGTGGAGGATATCATCAAAAGAGGCTCCAAAGCAAGAATAACGTTTCATCAGCATTACCAGATTACCAAGTAATTCTTTTCAAAACTCATTACTATTCTCTGACCTGCCCAACAAGTCCAGGAGATTTGAAGGGGGTGAAGAGGGGCCATTTTGTCCATTTTGTAGAAATAGCTAAGAAATTGACTGATTTTTGCAGTTTCATGCCAAGTTACAGCTGGGATATTGCTAAACATCCTACAATGTGCCAGAGGAGTAAGGGACCCCAAATGTTAATAGTGTCCTAGGCTGAAAACCCTGACCTAGCAGCTGAGCCCCTACCCCAATATAATTGATTAGTTTAGAAGTAGCAGATAATGGTTACTATGCTGTGGTGTAGACTTCTAAATACTCTGAGGGCCTGTTCTCATAGGAACCCTCTGTTGATTTCCTCATTCCTTTCTCCCTCCTCCTCCTCCTCTTCCTCCTCTTCCTCCTCCTCCTCCTCTTCCTCCTCCTCCTCCTCCTCCTCTTGTCCTTTAATTGACTATTTTTTTTTTCTGGAGCAGTTTTAGGTTTGTAGCAAAACTGAGTGAGGGTGCAGAGATTTCCTATATACCCCTAGTCCTCAGATGCTCCTCCACTATTTGTGTTTACATTGAGTAACTCCTTTTTACCTATAAGAAACTGAAGATACTTGGGAGGCTGAGATAGGAGGATCACAAGTTTGAGGCCAGCCTCTGCAAATTAGTGAGGCACTCAGCAACTTAGTGAGATCCTGCTTCAAAATTAAAAATTTATATTAAAAACAGGGCCAGGGGTGTAGCTCAGAGGTAGAACACCTCAACATCCCTGCATTCAATCCTAGTACCTCCCTAAAAGCAGGGAGAGAAAGAAGGAAGGAAGGGAGGGAAAGAAAGGAAGGAGAAAGAAAGAAAGAAAGAAACTGAGGCTTACAGATGCAGAGATACCCATCAAGTGAGGTAGAGCTCTTTAATTTAGACCCTGTGGAATTTGAATGCCAAACTCTGATGCATTCTTTCCCCAGCTCTGCTGCAGTCCCCACTGAGTTAACACATCAGCTCTGTTATAAGCACACACAGCAGAAAGGGCTGGGCCACGCCTGCTTCTGAAGACACGGGGCCCTGGAATTCAGCACCCCTCATCTACTTCAGATTCTTGCTATTCGTTTATAGAATGCACTAAGAAGCTAAGGCACTGAAAACAAACAGACTCGAGAGAGACCCCTGCACAGTGATAAGGGTCTACGTGAAATGAATGTTCTCTAGTTGTTTAAATGTCTTTGTGGCCTTTCCTCCTTCCTTCCAGAGGAGTCCTGGGTACCAGCTGAAAGGAGAGGTGAACCATGAAAAAAAACGCTGGGTTCCAGGCAAAGTAATTCCATTAGGGGCAGAAATGACTCGCTGAAACACGAGGAAGGGAAATCATTTGCAGCATACCAACAGCTGGGCCCAAATGACATCACTTGCCAAAATCAAAGGAAATGAGATAATCAGATATGCATAAAAGCCCTTTTTGTTTGCTTGCTTTAGAAAGTTACAATTTGCTTTCAAGCGAGAGGTGAAAAAAAAATCTCTCTTTGAAATGTTTTAGTCCTGATATTTTGCTTCTTTAAATTGTTTTCAGCTAGTGGAAGAGATATGAAAACAAAATGCTTGAAGTGTTCTCCGTTCACTGCATATTAGAAGGAATTATCACAGGAGTGTTATTATCACAGGTGCCTGCTACCCAGGTGATGGCCTTCAGCCCAACACCCTCTTCCTCAAAGGGAGAAAGAACCAGACTAAAGTTACCCATTGGTCTTTACACATTTCACCCCTGCACATTTTGGGGAGTGTGGGGAAATTCTGAGAACTGAATCCAGAGATATTCTACCTCTGAGCTATACCTCCAGCCCTTTTTAATTTTTATTTTCAAACAGGGCCTTGATACATTTCTGAGCCTGGCCTCAAACTTGTAAACATCCTGTCTCAGCCTTCCATGGACTAAGATTATAGGCATGTGCCACTCTACCCTGATATCCTTGGACATTTTGACCTTCCTTTTCTGTTTTATAGCAAGCTCATTCAGCCCTGATTAAGGAACTACATATGAAACTAACAGGTGAAGACTGTTGGTAGAAGTAGAATTAAATAGTATTAAGTAAAGTAAAAAACAACAAAAGGAAAGCCAAAGCAGTATCCAACAGTTCTCCAAGGATGGAGACAGGAGATAATGCTACCTGGGCCCTGGCTTTGTGGACACTGGTGCAGGTAACCAAAGCATAAAGGAATTAAACTTTTTGAATTCTCATATACTCTGTCTTTAGCGTCTCCTGGCATCTTACAGAAGAGTTGAACCAGGCAAACAGCAGGATTTGGTGCTGCACTCAGAGGTAACTCCTCAGTGAGACTTTCAAAGAGGTTCTTGTCAGGGCTGACCCTCTGAAGAGTTAAGAAGCGGTGACAAGAGGCAGAGTGTATGTGGTCTAGTGAAGGAGGCTCAGGCGACGGTGGCCAACTGTTGAAGTCTTTCCGGGACCAATGTCAATCCAGGGACCAGAACCCCAGGCACCAACCATTTTATTACTACTATTGTCATAAGCACATCTGACATGAGATCTACCCTTTGCACAAAATTTGAAATGCTCAACACAGTGTTCTTAACTACAGCGACAATGTCGTACAGCACAGAGATCTCGCAAACATATCCACCTGGTAGGACTGAAGATTTATGCCTGATAAATGGCAACTTCCCATTTCCCTCTCTTCCTGCTTGGGGGCAACCTCCACCCTAATCTCTGATGCCTCATGTAAGTAGAATCACACAGTACTCATCTGTCTAGTCTTTCTGTGACTGTCCAATTAATATGTTTGCCCCAGATTTGTGTTGAAACTTAATTCCCATTGTGGTGGTATTAAAGGGAAGATCCAGTTGGGAAGCAATTCAGAACGAGGCCTCGCCAGCGGATTCATGCCTCATGAAAGGGCTAGAGGGAGCTAACTTGGACTTTATTTGCCCTGCTGCCTTCTGCCATGTGATGACATAGCAGTCACCGTGCAGAGGGCAGCCCTCACCGAACACGGAGCCTGCTGGCACCTTGCTCCAGACTGCTGGCATGGTCTCCAGAACTGTGGGAAGCAAATTTCTATTGTTTATGAATTACTCAGACCTGAGTATTTTCATAGCAGCATCGATGGACAAAGTGGCTTATCCTACTTGAGAATGATCATTCTTAAAGGGGCCCAAGTGGACACTTTGAAGTTCCAGAGCCCAAGAGAAAGGGGAGTCTGGTCAGCCTCAAAGCTCAGGACTGGGGAATAGGCTAGGCCTAAACAGGTGGAGAACCCACCTGTTCCCCTCTACCTGAGCCTCTGTTTAAGTCACACTTAGAGAAAGGGAGATTTTATGTCAACCTTATCATGAAACAATTTTATAGTTTCTGCCTTTTTTCCATTAAGAATGTCTCCTTTATTATTGTTTTTATTGGAGCTTTGTAATTATGCATCATAGTGAGGTTCAGATGATACATACATGCAGCATTCATTGTGTGTTTTTCTTCCATGTTTCTTCATAAAACAAATCCTTGGAAGTGTTCCAAAAAGTGTCTTTCTTTCCCTACACCTCAACAACAAAAGCAAACAATGTGATTAAAAATTGGGCGAAGAATTTGAACAGACACTTCTCCAAAGAAGATATAGCAGTGGCCGATCCGCACATGAAAAGATGCTCAACATCATTAAGAAAGTGCAAATAAAAACTGTTAGGAGATATCACCTCTCACCCATTAGGATGATTAGTATAAAAAACCCCAGAGAGTAACAAGTGCTGGTGAGAGTGTGGAGAAATTGGAATCCTTGTGCTCTGTCTATGGGGTTGTAAATGGTACAGCTGCTGCAAAAAGCAATAAGAGAAGTCCTAAAAAATTAAAAGAAGAATTACCACATAATCTAGTAATTCCACCTCTGGATATATTTCCAAAATAATTGAAAACATGGTCTAAAATAGATACATGTATACCCATGTTCAGAGCAGCAGCATTTAAAAATTAATCTTGAAAATATGGAAACAACCCAAGCATGTATTCATAAAAGAATGAATAAACAAAAATACATAAAATGAAATATTAGTTAACCTTAAAAAGGAAGGAAAATGCTGACACATTACAATGTAGATGAATCTTGAGGACAATATAAGTGAAATACGTCAGTCACAAAAAGGAAAAG
Organism: Graphiurus murinus; assembly: GCA_004027655.1. Taxonomy (NCBI): domain Eukaryota; kingdom Metazoa; phylum Chordata; class Mammalia; order Rodentia; family Gliridae; genus Graphiurus; species Graphiurus murinus. The sequence goes on from PVLC010030024.1 coordinate 8,951, forward strand.
TTACCTAGAATAGATCAAGTCATAGAAACATTCAGCAGTGGTTGTCAGGAACTAAGGTAAAGGGGAATAGGGTACAAAATTTCAGTTTTGCAAGATAAAGAGTTCTGTACATAGATGATTGTGATGGTTGTTCAACTTTATAGATTCACTTAATACCACCAAACTGTACACTCCAAGTAGCTAAGATGATAACATTTTTTATATGTATCTTACACCCTCCTTGCCCATCATGCTCATGGATGCCCTCTGGTCTGCTGCATGCCATTCTCTACAGTAATTCTTAAGCATGCTGGAGTTGGAGTTGCTCTAGATTAAAGCAAGGAACACAAGAAAAGTTTAGGGACAGATGTCTGGATGTTTAACTATTTCGCATCTAGGATGGAGTGTGAACAGAGGAGACTGTTCCACTTTCTTTTAATGTCCAGCATATATAAACTTATTGCATGCTAATGGGTTTGTTTGTGGTTGAGAGTTGATCACAATTATGTGTGGCACATGTGTGTAGTGGGGGAGGGGGATGAAGACTCAGTTTGCAAAGTCAGGGTAATAAATTCAAGAGCTATTATCTCATTCCACTTGGATAAACCCACCAAGGGTTTCAGGCAAGGGGTTCAGTGAAGGCCAAACAAATACAGTTCAACAAATAAAATTAACCTAAAAGTAACATGGGCTCCCTACTCACATTTTCTAGGATGAAGGACTACTTGTTCATGTCATAACCCTGTGGCCAGGATGGACGCTGGCCCTGGAAGGCAGGGTAGGAATCTGTTGGGCCGCTCACTAGCCAGGTAACTTTGAACCAGTTACTGAAGGTGGGTAAAATAAGAATTATTTCAGGATAGAACTACCTCAGAATTGTTGGGAGGATTAAAATGAAGGGAAATACAAGAAAAGTATTTAGAATAGTGCCTGAGACATGGTAAACCATACATATATTGCAACTCAAGAACTTTAAATCCTATTTCCTCTCTTTCTCTGCTAGTGGCCCAACACTTCTCCTAAACCTTACCCAGAGTTTTTCCTCTGGTCCTTTGAGTCTTCCCTTCTTGCTACTTCTATGTCTCCAAAAGCCAAAAGAACTATTGGAGAGATACAAGGTACCAGAAGAAACTGGGTGACTAAAATCAGAGCTCTGGGAGTGAGTATGGAGCTATCTAGGGAAACCTACATTTCTTTTCATATACTTAAGGCATTGCTACCATCTTTCTTTTTTTGTCCTTCCTTTCTTTCTTTTTCCTTTCCTTCTTTCTTTCTTTCATTCTTTCTCCTTTCCTTCTTTCTCCTTCCTTCCTTCCTTCCTTCCTTCTTTCTTTCCTTTTCTTTCTTCCTTCCTTTCCTTCCCTCCCTCCCTCCCTCCCTCCCTCCCTTCCTTCCTTCCTTCCTTCCTTTTTTCTTTCTTCCCTTTGCAGTGCTGGGGATCATATGTGCTAGGTAAGGTCTCTACCACCAATCCACAACCCTATCTCATCATCTTTACCGTGGTTGGAAGCAACATGTTCTAAATAGTGATTAAGAGCTCTGGAATCAAAGCCCTGTGGGTTTACAAAAACCATAGCAAGTTCTCGGTCACCAGAGCCTCAGTTTCCTTTTCTGCAAATCACAGCTGGCCATACTGATCTCATGGACCCTTGAGAGGCTTGCAGCTGTTAGTACTATACTGCTCTGATGCACAGCAAATGCTTGTTAATGGGGAGTCATGGTTTTTTATGTTTTTCTAGTTCTACAAAAACACGAGACAGGATGGGAAGAAGACAACATCAAGGTAGAGTCCTCCACGCCCTATCTCAGGCCACAAGGAAAGTTGCTTTCAACTTTGTTCCTAATAATACTGCAGCCCTAAGAGATTAATCTTTAGCCTACTGGCCTTATGGCTTTTTGCAGAGTCAAGAAATCCTGTCTCCTTGCAAGGAGTCCACTATTTCCAGAAGCTTCCTAAGACAGAGAGGAAAACGAAGACTAGTTTCAAACCAGGTTGTCCTTCTTTGAGCATAAGAAAAGCCATTCTGCAGGCCCCCTGAGCAGAGGACGGGGAATGAAATGGGGGCTCCAAAGTTGAGCAGAGGGAGGTGCAGGTCCCCAGGCTCCCAGCAGCAGGCTGCCTTCCAGGTCTAATTGCGGCACATTCCTGAGATCTGTCGTCACCAAGCCATGATGCAAATGCCTCAGCACCGTGGGTGGAGAGGAGCTAGAATATCTCTGAAGGACACACAAAAACATATGCTGACCCCTTCAGACCTATGACCATATTCTAAGTGGAGCCAAACTAAATGAAATCAAGTTCTCTGTCCAGTCTTTGAGAGCCAGTGAAAATAGGAACTTGGTGTTTCTCTAAATACACAGAGTATATTACCTTAGTCATAAAATTGGGGACTTTCAAATCTAATTTGTTCAGCCCTAGTGCTGTTGAAGGCTGGGCAGGGTTCCAAAGGAAATCACCTCCACGCAAACAGAGATTAGCAGCTCTCCACTGCAGACATATGGGAATGATTCCCTATAATCTCCAGTAATTGTGGCTGCATTACATTCAAATCCTGTTTTCAATTTTCTTAAACTTCTAGACTGATTGTGTTATTAAATCATGCTGGCTGATGTGTTTAATAAGGACCTATTAAATGTTTATAAAATTAGGGAAATAAATATGGGCTTTTAGTCAGATTGCCCAATGGATCTGGTAACCTATTGTTAAAATAACAGCTCTGCTGTTAAAACGGCTTCTTCTGGCTACACAGGCTGGTACACACTTTAAAACACTATCCTGACATTCCTACAGAGCGGTTTATTCTAACACTCCATTTGCTAAAGAATTTGTCCCCCCCACCCCCACCCCCTGCCCCAACCCAACAAGGAAAGGAATACATTCAAAGAAGACTAACTGTAAGACGCAGTGTTTGGGCTGTCAAGAAATGTCACCTCTGTTTGGAATGAAATAGGGATAACTTCTATTTCTAGAGAAAAGCCAGAGTGTCCAGTTTTGTGGTTGTTACTGTTGAAAACTTCACCTGGCTTAATTTCAAAGTGGATGTCACAGAAAGTTCTCGAAGGCCTTCGGTAGGAAGGTATGATCAGCCTGTAGAGGGAAGGAAAACTTTCACAGCAGAGAGAGAGAGGGAGAAAGAGAGAGAGAGAGAGAGAGAGAGAGAGAGAGAGAGAGAGAGAGAGAGAGAGAGAGAAACACAAACCTCTCTTCAAAACAGAAGGACTTAACGAATTACTTATCTATTAAATCTTCAGATCACGGGTGGTTTGAGAAGTATAGAAGTCCTCTGAGTCATGGCTCAGAGAAGATCAATAGATTTTTGCCTCACTGTCTTTTGAAAGCAAAGACTAGAAGTGCCAGTGGAAGAGTTGCAGGCATGGGTGGCTAGTGACATCTTAGAAAAAAAGACTCAGCACCCAAGAGAATAGACAGCCAGCCTGGGGAAGTTGAATCTAGCTTGGAATCCTGAAGCCACTGGACCTAGGAAAGCTATTCCCTCACCAAGAAACCTCCTTTACATTATCCCTAACATGGAGATATCAATGCTGCCAAACTCCAGGGATTAGGAAAACTAAACAGTACTGTATAATATGTGTTAACCGAGGTGTCTGGCTCAGCATAAAGCATCCAAGTGATTGCTGAAAAACGAGCAGCAAAGGCCCCAGTCCAAATCAGTGATCTTGTTTGAAGTGCTAAAAATCATTAGGCAACTATATTAATGATAAATATTAATATAATATTAACTGTCTGAGCATGTTCCTAAGTAAGTGCATTACGCACTGTACCGCAGGATTCTCTTCCAACTCAATTCCCTAACACAGACACAAAACCATAACTTCAGCCCTCCCTGCCAAAACACACTCCTCAGCCACCTGGCCTTAAACCACAGTTTCCTACACTCTTGACCACAGCTCAAGTAATTCTGTTATCTTCAGGGCAAATGAAAACCCCACTTTCTTGGACGAATTAACCTTTGAGTTTCCCCTAAGGAAGGGGAGGGCAATTAAACAATATTTCTGGCACTTAGAAAAAAAAAGCCAACAAACCACATCATTATCTTGGAATAAACACAACTCCTTAAAATATTTCTAACAAGTGTGTACTGGCACCCCCCCACACACCCACTGCCCCCCATCCCTGTTCCAGAATATTGTCAAGTGATGGGGGAGCTGGCCTGGTTCACATTAGGGGCTCTGAAAGGTTGGAGGAGGATTGGATATAAGGTTAATATTTGGCAGAACCTTGTAAATGACTTGATTGTTATTTTATATTGGCTACAACCTCCAAATCACTGCCACTCGCCAGAAGGGCCCCACGTCTGGCCAGGTAGTTACACACAGAAGTGTCACAAGCCTGGTCTGTGGAGGACACACTCACATTGTGTGTTTGCATGTATGTTTTTAGTGAGCGTGTGCACAGGTCCCCACTTACGCCCGGCTAAAAAACAGCAGAAACCCAGCACAGCAATTATTTTTACAGATTTTTTTTTTCTTGGTCTGCCCTCAGGGGACTTTCTCCCAGTTTAATTGTCTAGGGTGGGGTAGGGGGGGAATTGTTTCCTTGTGAGACTTTATTTCAAAACATTCCCGTTAAAATTTCTTTCTGAGGAGGAAGGAAAAAAGAGGATTGAATTAAAAAAACAAAACAAAAAAACCCCAGCAACAACCTTAAATACACAAACCCACCATCACATAAAAATTCACCAAACTGTGTACCCTGAAATTAATAGAGGTGTTTCATGATGCAGAGATTTTTAAATTATTTGTCTAAAGATATGTTTGGAATTGATTATATTAAAGGTGTATAAATCTTGGGTTCCCTTCCCCCACTGCTGGGCCTTGGAAATGAATTCAAGCAAACCAACTGAATTTTAAGTTAAGACAAACAGAGGAGAGATCATTTGTCTCCAGTTATACATGAAATGGCTTATAATAGCGGATGCTGAGTTCACGAAGTATATGTTCGACCCCCTTTGATATAAATTCCATCATCAGCTCACAAAGAAATTGTATTTATGCATAAGACACTGCTCTCTAACATGAACTCCTATAAATTATGAGAACAGAAAATCCAAATTTATAAGATGCCATTCCTGGATTTATTTTTAATGCTCTCTCCCGCATATTACCAAACAAATGCCACATTAGCAGAGCATGAAAGGCTTTTTACTGGCATAAGCTATGGCCATGATATTCACAGCACAGCCTGGGCTGGGGTTTAGGTGCAAATGAAGAGGCAAAGAGAATGTGTTAGAGGGATCCAGTGCTGGGGGCCAGTATGCTAGGAAGAGCCACAGCCCTGGTGTTGCCAGTCATTTTCTTTGGAAGGATGGTATACACACACACACACACACACACACACACACACACACACACATATACTTATAGGTATACACACACACACACACATATATATACTTATATACATATATATACTTATATATATACACACACACACATATATATACTTATATACATATATACTTATATATATATATATATACTTATGTATATGTGTGTGTGTTTATCTGTTAATTATACAAAACATAGGGGATTATCTGTATTTAGTAAGATACGTACATTTATGTTTTCCCTTGCAAAGTCCACACAGTAGGATAAGACTCAATTCTGTCTTTAACGAATTCATTCGATAATTCAGCTAGTTACTCACTTGTTCATCAAATACTTAGTGACTAATAACCTGTCAAATATTCAACTGAGGAACTGACAGAGGATCTAGAAGGAGCAATTCAGGGTAGTAGTCAGCATGCTCTCTGCCTAAGGTATTGGTGAAGAAATAATAATGCTATTAATAGTATAAGCCAACTTCTATCAGCTGTTTACCTGGATCCTGGGCACTTGTCTAGGGTTTCACATGTGTTAACTCATTTCCCCTTCCCCCATTCCTATGAGGTTAGATACTATTTATTTTCACTATGATAACGTTGGAATTATAGGTACTTTCTACTAGTGAGTAAGGAGTAGAGTTAACAGTACTTTCTACTAGTGAGTAAGGAGTAGAGTTAACTTTTGAATCTATGGCTTCAAGGCCAGCAGATTTCATTGCTATCTATGTTGAAAAGAGGGGGAAGTTCTAGTTTGTCGATAAACCATCAACCTCTCAGCTCGGCCCTTCAATTCTGTGATTCTGGGCAAGTTAGTTAACCACTCAATGCTTCCATTTTCTCCTCTATAAATCAGGGGATAATAATAGTTCTTGCTTCAGATGGCGGTGGAGGAGATGAAAGGAAAAATCCCACATTGTACAGGACTCGGAACAGAGCCCAGTGTGGGCACCTGCTCAGGGTGTGCGCTTATGATTTATTACGATCATTACTTGAATAACTTTCCTCTTTCTCATTATAGGCAATGGACACATTACAACCTCAGAGTACAATTCTCTACAGAACCTTAGTGTATGGAGGACCAGCCTAGAAAAATACAGATTTTTTAACCAGCAGAGATACCAAGAAGGTCTTAGTCATAAAGGTTGTCTACTAATGGTGCAAACCAAACCACCAGAATATTCTAGTAAAAATTCATTTCTATTACTTGGCAGTTCAAGGTAAATGGGAGGAGGGGGCTGGATATAGTAGACCTCTCTAAGGCTTCACTCCGTACCCCAAGTCTGCACTTGGAGATCAGCTCCCCACTCTACCTGATCCAATCCCCAGTTATTGATCACTCTTTAGAAAGGACTTAAGGGGTGCCCCTGAGATAGTTAGACTTTTCAGTGTTTCTTCTATTTAAATAAAACCCAAAGGAGCTGGGCATGGTGGCACCTGTCTGTAATCCTAGCTACTTGAGAGACTGAGGCAGGAGGGTCACAAGTTCGAGGCCAGGCTTGGCAACCTAGCAAGTCCCTGTATCAAAATTAAAAATAAGAAGGACTAGGGTTATGGCTCAGTGGTTGTGCCCCTGGGTTCAGTCCCCAGCACTCCAGTACTGGGGTGAGTGTGAGGAGGCAGGAATCTGAAGGCCATAAGGACAAGATAAAATATCTAAGTAAAAAAAAAATAAATAAAATACTGAGACAAACAAACCAACAAAAACCCTCACTAAATAGCAACTACTCCTCAGTAGCTTGTTCTGTCCACAATGTGAACACCCCCTCCCCCATCTCTGTCCTTTAGTGCCTGATGGTCTGTCTCAGGCAATGCTCTTGGTGGTCAGCAACAGAGACCAAATTGAACTAACTCACACAGAAAAAAGGATCTACTAAAAGAATAGAGGGTAAAACATCAGTGGGAACCAAGCTCAGCTGCAACTTGCCTGGAAGAAGACCCCAACTGACCACAAAATGGTGTGAGCAGCAGTATTTGCTCTGGTGCTGGTGCACTGGATGCTAGAATTTCCCTAAATCTAGACCAAGCTATCCCAGGGACCAGGATCCTCTTTCCTGGAAAGTACATCTTGCGGCAGCCATGATTCCTGCCAAAGAACTCTCCACAAAAAGCCCGGTGTTTTTTGCCCTTCTGTCTTTGTATCCCAAATCAGGAGCAGATACTCATGACTAGCCAAGCCTAGGGTGATGCCTTCCATGACAGGGAAGTCTTGAAAGCAAGTTTCTGGTATTTTCAGATTCTATAGAAAGAAGCTGCCTTCATCAACGAGAACTGCTATAAACCACAGACATTTGTTTCTTATAGTTCTGGGTTCTGGAAGTTCAAGTTTGAGGTCCCAGTAAGGGTCCTCATCCTGGCTTGCAAATGCCAAAAGAGAGAAAATGAGCAAATACATTCTAGCCCCACGTGCATGATCTCATCTAAACCTAATCAACTTGCAAAAGCTCCACTTCCATATACCATTTTATTGGGGCCAGACCTTCAACATGATTTTTTTTTTTTTTTTTGGTACTAGGGACTGAACCAAGGGTTATTACACCCCCTTCACTTTTTATTTTTATTTTTATTTGACACAGAGTCTCACTAAGTTGCTAAGGGTCTTACTAAGTTGCTGAGGCTGTCCTCAAACCTGCAAACCTCTCGTCTCAGCTTCTCGAGTACTGGGATTACAGGTGTGCACCACCATGCCTGACTTTCACATGAATTCTTAAAGGGACACAAGCCTTTAGTCCCTAACAGAGGAGGACCCTGCTTGACTTCAAATCTTATAAAGAGAAGACTTCCAAATTAACAGGAAAAAACATTCAGCTACTACTAGCCGACAAAGTACGTCTTTCCAGTTAGACCAGTGATTCTCTGGGAATGACTTTGTCTGTCTCCGCTTAGAAACACTTAAAATGTCTGGAGATGTGTTGTCTGTTGGAACTAGGAGACGTGTTACTAGCCTCTAGTGGGTGTAGATCAGGGATGCGGCTGAATATTCAACTGAATATTCAACAGTGCAAGCTAGTGGCAATGGCCACCCATGACAAAGGAAGAAATGGCCCAGAATGTTACCAGTGCCAAGAGAGAGAGAGAGAGAGAGAGAGAGAGAGAGAGAGAGAGAGAGAGAGAGAGAGAGAGAGAGAGAGGAGATCCTGAGAACTTCATATGAATAGAGACCCTCTTTGGCTTTACTCAGCTTTCTGTCCTGACAGCCACCAAAGGAAGGGCTCAGTGTATTGACAAGATAAACAGAAGAAGTGAATTAATTGACGACCTTGGTTACCCATCAGCTTAACAGAGAGAGACCAAGACACTGTTACTTGGTTTTGCTTGTGACTGCTTCCTGGCTATCATGAACTGTAACAGGTGGATATGCATGAATCCTAATGCACCCTTGCAATATCAGTCAGTTCAGGATAAAATCCAGACTGCAAAAGCCTAACTAATCTGGCCTTCCCCGGACTCTAGCCTTCTCTCCTGGAGTCCTACTGCTGCTCCCCAGGCTCAAGCTGGCTCCCTTGCTATTCTTCCTTTACCTCTGCCACGCTTCTGTTCTCTCTGCCTGGCGTGTTCCTTCCACCCTGCTCTCCACAGAGCGATGGACTCATTCTCACCTCCTGTGAGCCTTTGCTGAAATGACCTCGTTCCCTGACCCACGCTTGCCCTGACCATCCTAGGTAAAGGGACGTCTGCCACTCTACCATGTCATATCCAGTCATCACACTGCTCTTGTATTCTGCATGGCCCTGATCACTTTCTAACACGCTCCAGAATTTGCTAGCCTACTGCGCTTATTGTTGATTATCGGTTCACCCCCTGATGGAGCAGCATATAAGGGCCTAGAATGGTGTCTGACACCTCGTAGGTGATCTGTATATGTTTGTTGGATACATAAGCGACTCAATCAACCTCAAGATATGGGCAGTCCTAAAAATATGGTTTTCCCCAAAGAATTTTAATATTTACAAAATGCCAGGCCCATAATAGTGCAACAGATACATGGGATGTCTGGACGCTTGGCAATGTTTGGAGCCAAGGCTGAAAGCAGAGCATTTGACCTGCCAAATGCATCCTCCCGAGGCTTCCGTGTACCAGACAGGGGCCCAGGGATTCCAAAAATAGCTTGTATGTTTCACAAGTCTATGATGGAAATATTAGTACCCAAATTTTACAAATGAGGAAATTGGGGCTTCAGGAGATTTAATAGTTTTCTCCAGGGTAACCTATCTGGAAAGTAGCAGGGCAAGAGAGGGAGCTGGGGTTTCCTGATTCCAAAGCTCATGACCCTGAGCCCTTCTTGAAGCCCTTCTTGAAGGTGGCCTGGTGAGATGGCTCTTATCTTTCTGGTTCTCAGGAGTTTGTACCGCACGGCCTTGTGGAGGTAAAGAATTTACAGATCAAGAGCAAAGAAGGAAGCCAAGTCACAGTGTCATAATACAGGAGACCTGTATACACCATCGTTCAATTTTCTGACTGCTTAATAATAACATGATAACATACTGTGGATCTGTGATAGTTTCATATTAAGGACTGAATATGAAATTTGCACTAAGTGATTAGTACCTCACTGAAATCCAATGCACTACTCAAACTGGGCTTGTTCCTATTTTAAGGGTGAGGAAGCGGAGACATGGGATGATCACTTGGAGGGAAATTCAGTGTTCTTACTGCTAGTACACCCTGTTGCTCAATATAAAGTGGGTAAAAGAACCATACTCAAAAACAAAACACATACAGGTATGTTTGCTCATATACAAGTATATGAATATTTGTATGTTTTGTGTGTATGCACATAGGTGTGTGTGTATGTGTGTGAGTGTGTGTGTGTGTGTGTTTGTATGTGTGTGAAGCCTCAGATGCTAACCTTAAAATCAACACCCCGCTGATTGCCCCAGCCATTAGGTTCTCTGCATGTTTCAGACACACGTGGAATTCAGGAGACAGGAGGGGGCTGAGAAAGGCCCTGAGCAAGATGCTTCGGGACATCTTGTCTCTGGACTTGACCTTCCCACTCTCCTCACGGACTGAAAGAGGAGGAGTTTGGTCAGCTGATCTCCAAAGTAGAACGACTGATCTTAACGGGAACCCCCGGATCTTTGCACAAACCATTCTCTCCCTGCACCAGTTTGTTCTCTCTGGCGATCAGTTCATGTCTCACCTTTTGGCTTGAACTTTTCTTCCTTGGGCGAGCTCTCCTTTCATAGAGCTTTGTACTTTCCTATTATGAATGATATCATAGCAGTTTGAAACCATCCTTTTGTTTGACCAAACTCTTCTGTAGGAGGAGAAATTATATGTAGATAATTATATATATATATATGCAATTTCTACTAAATTTTATACATATATATATACATATATATATATACACATGTATACATATATACATACATTATATATGTATAAAAATTTTTTGTGGCATTGAACCTTGAACCCAGGATCACTCTAACTCTGAGCTATACCCCAGTCCTATTTTATTTTTAATACTTTTATTGGTACATTATAGTCTCACATCATAGTGAAGTTCACAGTGATGGTGATACACATGCACACAGC
>PVLC010030025.1:0-20029 GCA_004027655.1 Graphiurus murinus
TTTATTTCCATTTCCCTTCATATCATTAACCAGTTTTGCCAACATCATTTGTTGAAGAGGCTATCTTTTTTCCAGTGTATGTTTTTGGCTCCTTTGTCAAAAATCAATTGACTATAAGTGTGTGGGTTTGTTTCTGAAACTTGTATTCTGCTCCATCGGTCTATAATTCTGTTTTTGTGCCAATACCATGCTGTTTTTATTACTGTGGCTTTGTAGTAGAGTTTGAAGTCGGGTATTGTGATGCCTCCTGCCTGGTGCTTGTTGCTAAGAACTACTTTGGCTATTCTGGGCTTTTCGTTGTTCCAAATGAATTTAAGGACTGATATTTTTATGTCTGTGAAGAGTGACTTTAGTAATTTAATAGGTATAGCATTGAATCTGTAGATCACTTTTGGGAGAATTTTGATGATATTTATTCTGCCTATCCAAGAGCATGAAGATCTTTTCATCTTATAAGGTCTTCTTTGATTTTATTTTTCAACACTTTATGGTTTTCCTTATAGAGGTCAATTACCTCATTGGTTAGGTTATTCCTAGTTATTTTATTTTTCAGGGTGCTATTGTGAGTGGAATTGTTTTCTGAATTTCTTCTTTAGTGGTTATCTGGTTGGTATACAGGAAAGTTTCTGATTTTTTAAGATTGATTTTGTATCCAGACACTGCTGAATTTGTTGATCAGTTCTGTAAGTTTTTTGGTTGATATTGTTGGGTCTTCTAAGTATAGTATCATGTCATCTGCAAAAAGGGGTAGTTTAAATTTACTTCTTTTCTTGTTTTTACACTTTTGATGTCCTTCTCTTACCTTATTTCTCTGGCTAGAGTCTCAAGTACTATAATGAACAGAAGTGGTGATAATGGGCACCCTTGTCTTGCTCCCGTTTTTATGTAAACTTTTGCAGATTTTCCCTATATAATATGATGTTAGATGTGGGCCTATTGTATATTGCCTTTACAATGTTGAGGTATGTTCCTTCTATTCCAATTCTCTGCAATGCTTTTAGCATAAATGAGTATTGCATTTTATCAAATGCTTTTTCAGCATCTATTGAAATGATCATGTGAATTTTTGGTATTTGGTTTTGTTTATCTACAAAGGTTTTATAATATTCACTTGGAAAACCATGTGGCCCTGAGCTTTTGTTTGATGGTCAACTCTTTATTGCTGTTTCTATTTCTTTGATTGCTATTGGCTGGTTTAAGTTTTCTATATCTTCTTGACTCAATGTAAGAAGGTTATATGTGACTAGAAATTTGTCAATTTCTTCTAGATTTTCCATATTGTAGAAGTATAGTTTTTCAAAGTAGTTTCTGATGATCCTCTGGATTTCCATGCTATTGTTGGTAACATCACCTTTTTATCTCTTATTTTTTGTAACTTGGGTTGATTCTCTCTTTCTTTTGGTTAGGTTGGCTAATGGTTTATCTATCTTGTTTATTTCTTCAAAAAACCAGCTTTTGGTTTTGTTGATTTTCAGTATTTTTTTTAATTGTCTACTTCATTAATTTCAGCTCTGATTTTCATAATTTCCTGTCTTTTACTGATTTTGGAGTGAAAATGTTCTTGTTTTTCATAGGCTTTGAGCTGTGTCATTAGATTATTTATTTGGTGATTTTCTGTTCTTCTTATGTGGGCACTCAATGGTATAAATTTTCTTCTTCGTACTGTCTTCAAGGTGTCCCAGAGGTTTTGATATGTTGTGTCTCTATTTTTGTTGGTTTCTGGAAATTTTTTTAATTTCTCTCCTTACTTCCTCTATAACCCATTCCTTGTTCAGCAGTGTTGTGTTCAGTCTCCATGTGTTTATGTGGTTACTCTAGATCTTCTTAAAGTTGGAATCTACTCTCATTTCATTGTAGTCTGAAAAGATGCAGGGAATTATGTTACATTTTTTGAATTTACCAGTGGTCTCTTTGTGGTCCAAAGTGTTGTCTGTTTTAAAGAAGGTTACATGGGCAGCTGAGAAAAATGTGAATCCAGCTGCACTTGGGTGAAATATTCTGTAGGTGCCCAATAGGTCCATTTGGTTTATGATATTCTTTAGACCTGAAGCATATTTACTAATCTTTGGTCTAGTGTTGTGAGAAGAATATTGAAGTCCCCCCATATTATTGTGTTGGTGTCTATGTGTGACTTTATATCATACAGAGTTTGTTTTATGAAAGTGGCTGCACCTATGTTTGGGGCATAAATGTTGACAATTTTTATTTCTTCTTCCTGAATTGTTCCTTTCACTAGTAAAAATTGACCTCGTTTGTCTCTTCTGATAAGCTTAGGCTTGAAGTCTAATTTATCTGATATCATAGTTGCTATTCCTGCTTATCTTCCAGTTCCATTGGCATGGATTACCTTACTCCAGCTCTTCACCTTTTGTTTGTGGGAATTTTTACCTGTAACCTGTGTTTCTTGCAGGCAGCATATAGCTGGATTCTGGGCTTTAATACATTTGCCATCTTGTGTCTTTTTATTGGGGAGTTGAAGCCATTTATATTCAGTGTGATTACTGAGAGATGATTTTTAATTCCTAACATTTTGAGTTTTGACTTCTGTTTGAGTTAGAGTTTGTTCTTCTTTGCTTAGTTGTTTGCTTCCTGAAAATTATTGTTTCTCAGGTTCTGATGCTTACTTGTTAGTTCTCCTTTGTAGTTAATCTCTTTGAGTATTTTCTCTAATGCTGGTTTGGAAGACATAAATTCTTTCAGTTTCTGTTTGTCATGGAAGGTTTTATTTCTCAGTCCATTTGGAGTGATAGTTTTTCTGAGTAGGAAAATCTTGGCTACAAGTTATTTTCTTGTAGTTTGGAATATGTTGCTCCAGTCCTGGCTTTCCTGATTTGGTTTGGGAGGTCTGGAGTGATTCTAATTGGTTTGCCTCTAAATCTCACTTTGGACTTCTACTTTCGTTGCCTTTAGGATTCTCTCCTTGGCCTCTACATTAGTGAATTTGATCGTTATATGGCATGGTGAACCTCTTCCTTGGTCTTGTCTAGGGGGGTTCTATATGTTTCCTATACCTGTGTGTCAACTTCTCTTTCTATGTTTGGAAAATTCTCTGATATTACTTCTTTGAAAAGATGGTTTATTTCATTACTTTCAACTTCTAATCCTTCTTCTATGCCTATTATTCTTAAGTTAAAATTGGCCCAAATCTCATTGATGTCCAATTCACATTGTCAAATTTTTTTCTAAATTATGTGCTATGGTTTTATTTTTGGAATGGTTATCTTCTATGAGTGATATTCTATTTTCCATGTTGTTTAATCTACTGTTTTTAGTTTGTATTGATGTCTTCACTTCAATTATTGCATCTTTACTTCTTTCAAGGCTTCTCTTTGATTCCTGTTCAGGGTGTCAGATTCTTTGTTTATTTGTTCCTTTGTTTCTTTCCAGCTGTCTCTGAATTCTTTCTGGAAATCTTGTACCATTTCTACTATTAAAGACTATTATTCTTTGGGTAATCTCTGCCGTTCTGTGTTGGTGAGTTCTGTTATTGTAGGATTGTGGTGGCTCATTATTTTTTTGCTATTTTTCCTTCCCATGGTTTCCCTGTTCTTAAATTTATGTCTTTGTTGCTCTTGAAACCTTTCTCTCAATTTGTAGGTTTCTTATTTTTATTTTCTCTCTGTGAATACTACCTTGTACTAAGTTGCAATTACTCTAGAGCTTCTTTGGCCCACTGTAATGGTGTCATTGATGGGTCTCAGGTGATAACTTCTAGGGTCCATTTGTTGCTTCTGTTATGGGGATTCATCTCAGAGGTGGGAATAGGACAGTTTTTGGTCTCTGCCATTTTAGGCCTCGATGTGGGATGTGTTGAGTTATTCCTTCTAACAGCAGTGGTGAGTTTATCCTTAGAGTTTAGAAGTCCTTTCTGGTGGTTCACCTATCTGGTCCAATCTCTGCAGTAGAGATTTAGAGGTGTCCACTGGTATGTACAAGGACAGGTTATGTTCACTGGTGAAGGCTGTGTGAGGAGGGAGAAGCCACAGTGATGAATGCAAGAATAGGGTACAGTAGAAGGTATGGTCCAGTGGAGTAAGAGATTGAGTGTGTTGAGGTGATATATGGTAAAGATTAGTGATAGTGGATATGTAGGGGGATTCTGGAAGTCAATGTAGAGTATTTAGGTGCAGTGGTATGAAATGGTCTAGATATGGGTCAGTGAAAAAAAGACAAAGGAAAGAGAAAAAGAAGTGTTGATGAAAAGAATATAGATAGGAGAGAGAGAAAAGGAGGCATGTAAAAGGCATGAGGAAGACAGTCAACAATTGAGCAAAAAATAATAAAACAACCAATCATCCAAACAGACAGACATAAATAAAACAAAGCAACACAAAATGAAAACAGAGTAAAATTTAAAAAATTAATAAAAAAGAAACAAAAACAAAAACCCTGCAAGTATGCCAGTACAGCGCCGACTTGACCTCTGCAGTCCTTTTGGATCTTCATGGATATTTTCAGCTTTTAAGTGTCTGCTCATTATATTAGATTTTCAAGCATGTTTCAAGCAATCTTATTTGCTCTCTCTGTCAGTGCAGGCAGGGAGTTCCATGTGCCTCTCGGGCTGCAAGCTTGTCTCTCTGAGCTCTCCACAGATCCTGTCCCTGTGCCTCTCTTGTCTATGTAGGTAAGAGGACATCACTGGGTCTGGACCCAGTGTAAGCCAGACGCTCCCTGCTTTCCATGGGCCCTGTCTGAGTCTCTTTCTCTGTGCCTTTACTGGTGGCAGGAGTGCATCTAAATGCCAGGTATTTTCCAGGGTGCCTGTAAAGACTCTATGCCTTGTATGCTCTGGGTCTCTCCTGCACTTCTGCTCCTATCCAATTGCTAGAAGGGTGGATGACGGAGTCTGTCCTTTGCACAGGGGCCACTGAGAGAACACAGTTAACTTACAGTTCAGTGCTGCTCTGGTTCAGCTGTGCTTCAATTTTTATTAATTTTTCACTTTCTTGCTGCCTTTTTTCTTCCATCAAAAAGCTGCTTTAACCTCAGTTTTGATTTGAGCTCTACAGTGACTGAGGGGGGTGTTTCACTCAGTCGCCATTTGGGCTCCTCACCTATATTAATTTTTACTTCTCAAGTCTTATCTGTTAGGAAGCAATGAAAGAATACGCCCACCATACAAACCAACTATACCACTATTGAGAATATTTCCTGAGAACTAAAATCAGAATACTATAGCAATACATGCATACTCATGTTGATTAAACCAAATAATGGAAACAACCTATGTGTCTTTCAATAGATGAATAGATAAAGAAATGGTGGTATATATACACAATTGAATTTTACTCAGCCATAAAGAAGCCCTAAGTTATATAAAAGCTAAAGTATAAAATAAGAAATAAAAGTAATGTAGATAAATGAGAAGCAAGAATAGTAGAATAGTAGCAGGGAACTGGGAAAGGGAGATGGGGAAGGGAAAAAGGAAGACTGAGGAAAGGAACAGTTGAACTAATATATCCATATATGAAGGTACCAATAGCAACCTCATAAAAATGTACAAGGAAGTAGGAGTGGGAGACTATAGGATGTGGAGGGAAACAAACTTAGTGCTGAAGTGCTGTGTGCATATGTATGTTAATATCATTTTGAACTTCACTATAATGTACTATAACAAAACACCAATGATATTTAAAAAAAATAAAGTTAGGTGTACTGATGAATGGAAGTAAGATCTGTATATTGGAGCCTGAGACAAGCTATCAAAAATTCAGGCCAGCCTTTTCAATTTAGAGAGATACACTTTAGGGGAGGTTATTACTGATTACAGAGTAGATAGAAAACATTCAGGGATTTGCATGTGAGGACGATGACCCATGGTACCCAGCATCTCAGCAGCCAAGTGAGCCTGAGAGCTGGGGAGAGAGCTTCCAAAACTCATTCCCTCATGGTTTTGCTGTTAGTTTTTTGGTTCCTGAGGACAAGACACAGAGGCCAAGTAGGACAAAGCAGATGACTTTATTCATGGTGTTGCTGAGCTAGCAAAGCTCCGGATCTGAGCTCCAATTACAGAATGAACAAGTTCTGTTATGCATTCTTTTAACTCATTTTCAGAAAGGGGAGACTGAGTGTGAGAGTTGTTTTACCTAGGATAAGCAGGATATAGAAGCAGAACAGCAATTAGTCTGTGCATTTTTTTTTTCAAGCAGTTCTATGCCTTATCTTGTAAGTTTCCTGGGGAGGCTCTGCTAGATTCACCTCTGAGGGGCTGTGAATAAAGCTTTATTCTTCCATTTATTTCAAGGCTCCTAGCCAAGAGTTGTCTTCAGATCATATATGAAACCCTGCCTCAGGGATATATGACACAAGGCTCAGATTAGACAGGAAATGCAGCAATAGATGGATACCTGACCCTTTTCATAAGAAGTAGATATTATGGTAGGGTGACTCACAAGAAGTAGCAGGGGAAATAGTGGAAGCCCAGAAAGGACAGTAACATGTCCAGGGTCACACTCCTAGAATAAATGAGGATGTGGCGGTGACCCAAGCTCAGGCTCCTAAATGCTTGGGCATGAGCAGCACCCAGGGCTGGAGAGAAGTGTGTGACATGTTTATGTAACTGTACCCATTTGTCCACATAGCCTGGGGACAGAGAGCAGTCCAGAGCCCATGAGGCCTGTGGACTTGTTTTCATGATGAAAATGCCTAGGCCATTGGACTATAGGAAGTGACCTCACTTCCTTAAAGGAGGAAAAAACAGAATTGGAACCCTGGTAACCAGGCAACCAGAGAGAGTTGATTCTGGACAGAGAAAGATGTTTAGTTGTTGTCTCCTGATTCATGGAGGCTCAGCCTCAAGATAAAAAGGTGTTGGAATCTAGTCCAGCTCTGGAGACGCTGGGTCAGACCCCGGACCCAAAGACTGTGGAGGTTTTTCAGGAGGACTTCAAATGTGACACAGATCAGTCCAGGACAGGTCTAGCAAAGCCCATCCCATCCCTCTGGTCTTGCCACAGACAGTCCTGGACCCACAGCACTGTGTGTGTGTGTGTGTGTGTGTGTGTGTGTGTGTGTGTGTGTTTGTATGTTGTGTGTGTGTTTGTGTGTGTGTATGTGTGTGTGTGTGTGTGTGTGTAAACAATATCCAGTTTTCAGTCAGCTTTTGTCAACAGGACAACAGTACCTAAAAAGCCCAACTTAAAGGAAGAAACATTTATGTCTCACTGGTTTTCAGGTACCTGAGTTCAGAGGTCAGTTCATAGTCAGCAGCCTTGTGGCTGCATAGCTTTAGGGCATGAGGGACGAAGAAAATCAGGTATCAACTCCAGACTGGCAGGAGTAGATAGGCAGAGTGAGAAGCAGCAATGGACAGATAGTGATCCCAAGCCTATCATCAAGGGGATCCATACCCTATGTCCAAGTCTGACTTCTGAAATTGGTCAAATATCCCTCTGTGTGGTGGAGGGATATTTGAAATCTAAAGCAGAACATGTAGACAAGTCATTCTTTGATGTTTCCTTCATTGTAGGGCAATGTTTCAGTTTGCAGTCAGCTACTGTTTCCATGTTTGGATGTTCCTTCCTTTCTCAATATAGGATCCAAATGAACATCCCCTGATGGTGCCTGATCCCTGCAGGGTGGAAAGCTCTGCACCAGGAAAGCTAGTGCACTCCCTGTTGCCATCAGTACTGAGCAGGGACTGTCATTTTGTTCCTGCATTCCTGCACACCTACCCCAGATATGGCAGCACCCAGAAGGTGCTGGAATTGATGTTCATAAGGTGAGCCCCCTCCTCTGAGCCCAGGGTTTTTTTTACCATCTTGACTGTCCTTAGCAAATCCCTGCACCTCTCTCATCTCAGTGAGCTGTGTAGAATCTAGGGTACTAAGTGCACTACCCTCATAAAACATCAGATGAGTCCTGATGAGTCCTGGACACATTGTCCCAGCCTGGCCCTGGGGAGTGGGCTTCCCAGTGCTGTGTGCTTCTGTGTGTGACTTTTGTCTTTGCCATCAAGAAGTTCTCTGCCAGGAGCTGCACTGAATTTAAGTTCTTGCAAAACACTCTTTCTATTCATGATGTGTGTTCCAGAATCCTTCAGGGGGATCTCCAACCTGAATGGAGGCAAAAAAGGACTTTGGGGCTGGCAGTTGAGACACACAGGATCCCTGAAATATCTGAAAAGCAATGAACAACTTATTTCATGAACATATATTAGGTGTCTACTGTGTGCTGGCACATTTTCAGACAATTAGCATAACTCAGTGATAAGGTGGGAAAATGCCTGCCATCAGGCTGTGCCCATCAGCGGGCCAGCCAGTAATCAGAGACATCATAAGAAGGTAAAGTAGATGTAACATCCTCATGGCTTCCCCTAGACATGGTTCCATGGTGCCCTGCTCCACAGAGGGAGGCAGACCAGAGGAACAACTGAAAAAGTGAGTGTTTTGGGTCAAAAGGAAGGGATACTGACTTCAGCCTGGGGTCCCATATGGGTTGGGCAGGTATAGAACTTTATTCAGGATAGATGGCAATCACTGGCTCCATTTAGGATGGGTGCATGCAGTCCTTCTAAGGGACAGACATGGAGGCAGACCCAGGAGAACAGTCTCACAGGGGTGCTTTGAAATCCGTATTAAAGGAGTGGCCAGGCCTCTAAATTCTCCCCACCTGCCTACAGGGCCATGTACAACATTCTGGAGAAATGGCTAGACCTGCACCTGGAGAAGTTCAATCTTTCTCCTGACATCAGCAGTCTCACACTGCTGGAGGCTTATGTCCAACTCAACATGTCTGGCTCAGACCTGGAGCACCGTGTCCACCTGCTCCTGTATCAGCTGTTGGAGCTGGACCATGTGGAGTCTAGTGAGGCCGAGTCTGAGACTGAGGAGGCCTCCAGTGAGTACCAATGTGGACCTGAGAATGGGACAGTTTGGGACCCACAATATAGAGGCTCCAAGTGTGACACAGAGCAGGATACAAGGACAGAGTTGGGAGGCAGCAAGCAGTATCCCTCCATCTTCTAATTCACCCTGTTGTGGGCTCAGGGGTGGGGGTCTCTGGGGAGCCAGGGGAGTTAAAAGACATAAGAAAGGTTCAGGGAAGGTGGTCTTGTGAGATCTTTTCGAGCACCAACAACACAGCCAGAGTCAGCTCCAGCCCCTGACCTGGAGCAAGGGCCAGCTCCAGTGCCTGTAGAGGTGCCAGGTGTGGAATTTAAGCCAACTGTGACACCCACTCAAGAGCCAGAACTGGTGCTATCACAGACTCCAAAGGTGGAGTCAGCCCTAGTGCTTGTTTCAAGAGTAGAGCCCTGCTGGCTTTCCCCAGTGACTACGGAGAAGCCTCATCTCTGGAGGACTCCTCGATGCCTGGTGGCAGAACTGTTCATGCACATGGTGAGAGGCCGAGCTCAGCGAGAAGGGCAGGGGGACTCCTTTCTTTCATTTTCTGCCCAGACTTGTCTTTCATTCACCCAGACCCCATGTTCCTTCAGAATCCCAGCTCTACTACTGCACACCATGTGCTGAGGGCAGGAGAGTTTCTTTACCTCAACACCTTCATTTCCCTTTGGCATGAACTTGGGGCCATCCCTACCTTCCCTCAGTGTGACTCTGTCCCTCTTTATACAGCCATGGTTGCCTTGAACCTCTGGTCCACTGCCTGGTTGCTTCCTTCCCTCACAATCTGCTTGGGTTGAGCTGAATTCCTGCTGTCCATTACCCCTGAGTGCAAAACACTCCCTCCCTGGTCCCTGGCATCTGTGTCATCAAGAGAGGGCACAGACCATGGGGCAGAGGTGGGAGTCAGTGTGAGCTCCAGCCATGGCTCACAAATCCTCTTCCCTTAGGAGAGTAAAATGCTGAACAACTTCTCCTTCTTTGCCATGCTCTCTACTCTGCAGAGAATTTCAGTACAACAAAAGAAGAAAACCAAGGAAACGGTCTCCAGGTGTGTGTGCCACCTACCATATTGGCTCTTGATGAACCAAGTCAGTCCTCTCCACTCAGGGAGACAGGAGTTACTCTAAGAGGCCAGAGTCCACTGGTGGGAGGGCCACAGAGGTTCATGATCCCTGGTCTACAGATCTACATCAGGACACAACACAGATTCTTTGTCTCACAGATCCCTGTGAAGCTACAAGGGAGAATTCCCTGGATGATCTTTCAAACATGGAATTTCTTGTTCGGTTGAATCAAAATTGGTCCAAACAGATCTTGTCTGCAGAAATGAAAATGGGTCCACATTCCTCCAGCATGACAGACCCCTCCCCAGGTTATAGAGCACTGAGGGTTCAGGGAAACTTGTTTGCAAACCTCTTGTTTTGGCACTATGGAGTCTGTGTTCTCAAAGAAAATGCTTTAATGTTCCAACCCATACCCAACCTTGCCTGAGTGTCTCCTACTGTTCTTCCTAGGGGCAATTGTCAAATATTGCAAAAGCTGTGTGATCATCTGTTATTGAAAACAGCTCCTTGCTGATCAGAGAGCTGCTCTTCAAAGTAAAGGGACCGGGCGGGGGGGGGGGTGGCAGCAGCAAGAGGGAGGACAGGGTGGTTATTATTCCTCACTGAAAGTCCCTGTGAACGATGGCAGTCCTGTCTCACCTGGAATAAGGAGAGAGGGAACTATTTAGCATTCTGACAGGTGCGTGTTTTGGGGAAATCAAGAGACCTCCTTAAAGGATGTAGTTTGTGAAGCTGAGTTATTGGTGTTGGGCACGTGAGCTGGCAGGATTCGAGGTCTCTTGCTTTGGGCTGGGATGGAGCCTCTTCCATATAGTTTTGTGGATGGAGAAGAGTGTACACACTGTGTTTTCACATGAGAAATATGACATGCATTCCTTAGTGTTACTGTAACTTGCTTTGCTAATATATTCACAATTAGTTGCTGAAACCAAATTAAATGACATACTTATACTGTATGGAAGAAGACAGAATGGCCAGTCTGGTTGTTAAGGCTGTGTGCATTATGATTCAACACAGTAAATTCCTATGTTTTCTAATAAGAAAATCTGTATTTAACAAATAAAAATAAATGCCTTAGTAGCTCTCTATAAGAGTGTCAGTGTAGGTATATTAATATAAAATGTGAAGTAAATATCAAAAGAAACATTAACTTGGGTAAAAGAAGGGATGAAATACAGGGACAAAATTGAACTCAGATATCACTCAGAAAATCTATTATGAAAACAGGTAATTATCTAGTCTTATGATTGGTGTATTTTTTCATTTATTTTTTATTGCAATACTGGGGATCAATTGCATGCCAGGCCAGGGCTCTGTCACTGAGCCACGCTCAACAGAGAGGAAATATTTTCTACCAGTAGCTCTTCTGGTAAGCGCCACAACGGAAGCAACAGCCATCCACAGCACATTGGTTGCATGAACTGTGGCATCTTCACTCAAAAGAATACTACCCTGCAGTGTGAACAGATTATGGAAGACCTATTCCTAGTATTTGGATGAATCTCTCCAAAGACACATTAGCAAACACAGCAAGAAACTAGTGTCATTTAGTACAAAGTTCAGAACATTGCCAGAGTCAACAGAATGTGGCAAGTCCTTTCACACTGGTCTGTGGGGACAGAAGGCGGGGCCCTGGCCAGGACATGATTGTGGCCACACAGAGTCCTGTAGCATCACCTGGAGGCCCAGCTTCTAAGAATTCCTTGTGCTTCCCACTTCTGTTGGTGTGGTCTTTCTTAGGTCTTTATGTGTTTCTTAGGTCTGTTAACTAGTTTGTAATTTTTTAGTATTCTAATATGTATTAAAGTAGACTTTATTTTATCTTTGTGATAAAAAACAAGAATAAATGTATTATTAAAATTTGCAGTATGCAATTTTAGCTAACACACACACACACACACACACACACACACACACACACACACAGAGACTCATATACACGTTTTCAATGTTTGAATTTGAGGAATCTCACCTGTCAATGGCTGGGTGTGCAGTATAATAAGCAGATATTTGCCCCTAAGGTGAGTTGTTTTCCAATTTAAGCAATTTCCAATTAAAAGAAGTTCCTAAAAACACAGTGGAATTGGGAGAATGCTGGAAACAGGATATTTACATCTACTTCAAACCAAAATAAAGCCCTTTAAAAATTGGGCAACTGATAAGGATAAAAGGCTTTAATATTTCAATGAAACATTATTTCTAACTTCTAACATTCAAATTAGCATTCAAATAAAAACAGCAGAAATATATTAATTTTTCCTTCTTTTAATTTTCAAGTCTTACGTGTTAGGAAGCAATGAAAGAGTATGTCCACCACAGCCCAGCTATACCACTATGGAGAATATTTCCAAAGAGTTAAAATCAGAATACTATAGCTATACATGCATATCCATGCTGATTAAACCAAATAATGAAACCAAACTTGTGTGTCTTCCAATACATGAATGGATAAAGAAGAGGTGGTGTATATATACACAATTGAATTTTCTTCAGACATAAGGAAGCCCTAAGTTATATGGAAGCTATAGTAAAAATAAGAAACAAAAGGAACATAGATAAATGAGGAGCAAGAACAGTAGCAGGGAAGTGAGGAAGGGAGATGGGGAGGAGAAAAAGGAGGACTGAGGAAGGGAGTAGTTGAACTAATATAGCCATATATGAAGGTACCACTAGCAACGTTATAGAAATGTACAAGGAAGAAGGAGTGAGAGGGGAAAGGATGTGGAGAGAAACAAACCAAGAGCTGTGTGCGCATGTTTGTTAGTATCACTTTGAACCTCACTATAATGTATTATAAAAACACACTAATAAAAGTTTATGTTTTAGAAAAACAAAGCCACATGTAGCTCGGCGTGGTGGCCCATGCTTCTAATCCCAGTACTTGGGAGACTGAGACAAGAATATCCAGGTTTGTGGTCAGCCTCAGCTATTTATTGAGGCCCTGCAATATTTAGTGAGAACTTGTTTCAAAATAAAGAATAGAAATAGGACTGGGGTTGTATCTTGGAGAGCGAATACCCCTAGGTCCCATTCCCTGTATCGGTTAAAAAAAAAAAAAAAAAACTTATGTGGTAGTAAATGCAGTAATGAGAAGCTGAGACTGAAGTAGCATAGGTTCCAGCCAGCCTTATCAAATTTAGAGAGTTACTCTTGGAAAAAAAAAAAAAAAAAAAAGAGTAGCTCGGAGATACAATGCAACTGGGTTCAATTTTTAGTATAAAAACAATACTACTCATAACTTACAACTGCTATAAACTTACAGATTTGTGCTTTGATGCTTAAAAAAGGAGGGGGGGGAAGCACATTTTCCTAGGCTCCAGTGCCTGCTGAGGTTCCAGGTGTTGACTGCAAGTCAGCTATGGCACCTGTGGCAGAGTCTGAACTGGTGCTGTCACAGACTCCAGAATTTGAGTCAGTCCTAGTGTTGGTTCCAAGATTAGAGTCCGGGTGGCCATCCCCCGTGAGCATGGAGAATCTCCCATCTGGAAGACTCCATGATACCTGGTGGCAGAGCTGTTCATGTACATGGTGAGCGGCTCCACTTGGCAGAGAGGGCAGGGTGCC
This sequence comes from Graphiurus murinus, assembly GCA_004027655.1. Lineage (NCBI taxonomy): Eukaryota > Metazoa > Chordata > Mammalia > Rodentia > Gliridae > Graphiurus > Graphiurus murinus. Next base: position 13,472 of record PVLC010030025.1, read on the forward strand.
TCCCTTCCTTCATCTTCTCCAAAGTCCTGCCATTTGCTCACTCAGAGCCCATGCTCCTTGTGAATCCCAGCTCCACCACAGCAAACCATGTGCACAGGGCAACTTCCTCAACCTCAAGTACATTTCCCTTAGGCACTGGACATGGGATGATTTCTGCTTCCCCCACAGAGTGACTGTGTCCTCTCTTCCTAGGGCCACAGTGGCCTTGCACCTCTGTCTCACCTCACCGGCTGGTTGCTCTCTTCCCTCACACCCAACTGAAATCCTGCTGTCAATTAGTCCTGAGAGTATGGTGTATCCTCCCACAGTCCACAGTTTCTTCAAGCAGAGAGGGCACAGACCATGGAGACGAGTTAGGAGTCAGTGTGAACTCTAGCTGTGATTCACAGATCTTCATCCCTTAGGACAGGGCAGTCCTGAGGAACTCTGCTTTCTCCTTTCTGCTCTGCAGAGTATTTCTAGTCACCAAGAGATGAAAGCCAAGAAAAGATCTCCAGGTAGGTGTGTCCCCAGCAGATTGGTTCTGGAAGAACCATAGAAAGTCTCTCCAGTCAGGAAGGCAAGAGTTATACACCCATAGGGCAAGGTGTATAAGTGATGAGAAGGTGACAGGTATCCATGTTCCCCAGTCAACAGATCTACATAAGGACCCAATTCCTTGTCTTGCTGATCCCTGGCGAACCACAGGAAAGAATTTCAAGGATTACTTTTCAAATATGGAATATCATTTTGGGTTGAATCAAAACTGGTCCAAACAGACCTTCTTTGCAGAAGTGGGATGAGTCCACGTTCCTCTAGCCTGACAGACCCCTCCCCAGGTTACAGAGCCTTGAGGGCTCAGGAGAGCAAGGTGTGTAAACCACCTGCTATGGCAGTTTGGAGTTTGTGTTCTAAATGAATTACTTTCATCTTCTAACCCTTGCCCATCCTTGAGTGACTGTCGCCTTCTACAGTCACCTCCCTCAGAGATACCTGTCAAATATTGCAGAAGCTGCATTTGCATTTCTCTATTGAGAACATCTGGTTGTGGAGCAGTGAGAAGGGAGGACAGGGTGGTACTTATTAATTCCTCACTGAAAGTTCTTGTGAGAGATGGCATTCCTGTCTCACCTAAAATTAGAGGAGAGAGAACTGTTTAGCATGTAGACAAATGAGCATTTGGAGAAGCAAGAGACCCCCATAAATGTATGTAGCTCGGGAAGTGAGATTATTCCTGGTGGGACATGAACAGGCAGGATTAGAGGTTTCTGGCTGCAGACTGAAATGGAGCCTCATCCAGTCAGTTTTGTGGATGGACAGGAGTATACACAGTGTGTTTTCAAATAAGAAATATGATTTACATTTATTAACATGACTAAGTTTTTTTTTTTTCTTTTTTGGCTAATATAGTCAAAGTAGTCAATGAACCAAAATTCAAGATATATTTACACTGCACAGAGGAAGCCTGAATGACAAACCTGGATGTTGAGTTTGTGTGCATTTTTCTTCAATACAGTAAAACTCATGATTTCTATTAATAAAATATGAATGTATCAAATATGAACTAAATGTCCTTATTGCTCTCTATAAGAGTTTCCATATATCATTTTGGAATATGGAGCTAAATATCAAAGAAATATAAATTTTGATGATGGATGGGATGAAGTCTAGGGATGCAGTTGAACGCAGATATGGCTAAGGAAATCAGGTAGATATCTTGACATAATGATTGTTATTTTGATGGCAGTGCTAGGGATCAACAGCATGAGAGGCAAGGGTTCTAAGACTGAGCCATATTAACTATAAGAAGAATTATCTTAAACCAGTGTCTCTCCTTGTTGAAACCAAACCTGAAACAGCAGCCATCCATAGCACATTGGATGCATAAATATCTTCACTAAATGGAATACTACACAGCCATGAGAATTAATTATGGAAGAGCTGTTCTTCGAATTTAGATAAACATCTCCAAAGTCAGGTTAACAAATGTAACAAGAAACCAGAGAATACACACTGAAATTGTCCAGTAGTAGATATTTCAGTACATTGCCAGAGGTGACAGAGTGTGGCAAGTCCTGTCACACTGGGGTGGAGGACAGAAGGCAGGCCCAGGGCCTGGCACTTAGATATGGCCAACACAGACTACTGGAGGATCACTGGGAGGCTCAGCTTCTGAGAACTCACTGAAATCCCCACTTCTGTTTGTGTGCCTTCTCTGTTTTATATATAAAACACATAGAAAAATAGGGTAAATAAGTGTTAACAAGTATTTTTGCTTCTAGTATCTAAAAATAATCTTCGCTATCTCTGTAATAAGTAAAAGCAATTCTGTAATAGTAATGATATGCAATATAAAATTTTAACTATCACAGACAAACTCACAAATACACAAACACACACACACACACAGGTTTTGAGTATTTGGAGTTGAGATTTCTCACCCCTCAATGGCTGAGTGTACAGTATAATAAGCTAAAGATCCTAAAAAAACATTGTGCAATGTGTGGAATGTGAACAATAGGCATTTACATACACAGAAAACCAAAATAAAGTCCTTTCAAATTGAAAAAATGAGAAAAAGGATAAAATTATTTAAAATTCCAAGGGGACATTATTTCTAACTTCTCGTATTCAAAATATCAGTCAAATAAAAGAGGACAGCAAGAATATATTATGTTACAAATCTTTTACTTCTCATGTATTATTTTTTTGGATGGAAGCAACAAAGATTATGCCCACCATACCACCCAGCTATCCCATACCACTCCTCAGAGTCTTTCCAAAGAGTTGTCATCAGAATACTACAGTGACACATGCATCCCTATGGTGACTGCAACACTGTTTACCATAACCAGGTTATGGAACCTATCTACCTGTCTTTCAGGAGAGGGCTGGGTATAAAAATGTGGTGCATATACACACTATTGAATTTTACTCAGTCATAAAGAAGAACTAAATTATATAGAAGCTGGACAAAAAAGAAAGAAAAAAGGAGACTTAGATAAATGAGGAGAAGGAATAGTAGAATGTTGGAACTGGATTGAGGAACGAGGTGGGGAGGACTGAGGAGGGAACAGTTCAACTAATATTCTGTTCAGGTAGGAAGGTGCCTCTAGCAATCTCACTAACATGTACAGGGAAGTGGGAGGCGAGGAGGTGAGATGTGGGGGAAAGACTGCAACCACTGTGCATATTTATGTTAGTATCACTTGAACCTCACTATAAAGTATTAGAACCAAATACAAAAGAATTTTTTTTTTAAAAAGTTAGGTGTGCTGGTGAATGGGAGTAATCCCGATATATGGAAGCTTCAGACAGGCTATCAAAGTTTCAGTACAGCCTTTTCAATTTAGAGAGATAGTCTTTAAAAATTAAAAAAATAATAATAACAAAACAAAAAAGTAGGGAATAGCCCAGAAGTAGAATGCCTATAAACATCAGTACAAAATAGAATAAAGTAATTAATCTCTGCTATGAATTTACAAATGTGTTTTTCATTGCAAAAAAAGAAAAAACAAAAACAAAAGTAAACCCTTTACTACGTGTTCTCTACCCTTCCAACCCATCCCTGCATTCTGGTATAGAATGATTTAATGAGCATATAATTGGACAGGTTAAATTATATAGTAAAAGAAAAAATAGGAAGGTGGAAAGTTGAAAAATATATATTCCTATTCCCAAATACTCCCCTGTTGAACTTACAGTAAAACCTGCTACTCCATCAGATTCTCACCTTCTGTCCTAGACATGAAGAGGCCTATTCTCCAGGCTGGATGCTAAGTGTGTATCAGGAACCCATGCTCAGAAGGTAGGAAGACCAGGAGGGGTTTTGAGGTCTGCCCTGTCAGTCAGGTGCACAGACAACAGGCCCTTCTCTTCTATTCTGCTGGTTGAGCATCACTAGCTGAGGCCTTCACAGAGATGGCCACAGATCAGCCCCAAGCTCTCAGTTGCTGTTTATTCCTTTGGGTCCTACACTGTCTGCCACTGAGGTCAACTCAGAGTCAGAAGTGTAAGCTTCCCATCCAGTTATGTGTAGCAGCTGGTCACCCACGTGGGAGGCTTTTGTTGGGAGCTATTCCAGTGCACAAAATAGTTGTATAGCTTGCTTCTTAAATCTGTGATCCTCCTGTCTCAGCCTCTCAACTACTGGGATTACAGGCCTTTATGAAAGAATCTAGTTTAACACCTCATTTTAAGTAGTGGAAGATTGAGTATGAACATCGATCCACACCTGGGTGCATCAACACTAGTAAAAAATGACCCACTTTATCTCTTCTGATAAGCTTAGACTTGAAGTCTAACTTATCTGATATCATAGTCACTACTCCTGCTTGTGTTTGAGTTCCATTGGCATGGATTACATTACTCTAGCCCTTTACCTTTACTTTGTGGGAATCTTTGCTTGTAATATATATTTCTTTCAGGAAGCATATAGATGGATTGTGGGTTTTCATCAATTTTGCACCTTGTGTTTTGTGTGTTTTTTTTTGTTTTTTTTTGTTTTTTTTTTTAATTGGGAAGTTGAGGCCATTTATATTCAGTGTGATCACTGAGAGATGATTTTTACTTCCTAACATTTTGAGTTTTGACTTATGTTTGAGGTAGTGTTTGTTCTTCTTTGCTTAGTTGTTTGCTTCTTGGAAATAATTGTTTCTATGATTCTGATATTTACTTATTAGTTCTTTGTAGTTAATCTCTTTGAATATTTTCTCTAGTGCTGGTTTGGAAGAAACGCATTCTTTGAGTTTCTGTTTTCATAGAAGGAGACAAGGAGAGAATCTTAAAGGTTTTGTTTCCCTGTCGATTTTGAGAGATAGTTTTGCTGGGTAGGAGAATCTTGGCTGCAAGTTATTTTCTTTCAGAGTTTGCAATATGTTGCTCCAGCCCCTCCTGGCTTTCATGACTTTGTTTGGGAGGCCTGGAGTGATTCTAATTGGTTTGACTCTAAATGTCAGTTGACCTTTTACTTTTGTTGACTTTAAGATTCTCTCCTTGGTCTCTACATTAGTGAATTTGATTATTATGTGGTGTGGTGAAACTCTTCTTTGGTCTTGTCTGCAGGGGGTTCAATGCCTTTCCTATACCTGTGTGTCAGTTTCTCTATGTTTGGAAAATTCTTTGATATTTCTTCTTTGAAGAGATGGTTTATTCCATATTTCAACTTCTAATACCTCTTTTTTGCCTATTATTCTTAGGTTAGGTCTTTTAAAATTGGCCCAGATTTTGTCTTGTCAATGTCCAATTCGTATTATTGAATTATTTTTTCAAATTATGTACTATAGTTCATTTTTGGAGTGATCATCTTCTAAGAGTGATATTCTATTTTCCATGTGGTCTAATCTACTGTTTATAGTTTGTATTGATGCCTTCACTTCAATTATCATATCTTTCACTTCCTTCAGGACTTTTCTTTAATTCCTGTTCTGTGTGTCAGATTCTTTGTCTATTTGTTCCTTTATTTCTTTCCATCTGTCACTGCATTCTTTCCAGAAATCTTTTATTATTTCTACTGTTAAAGACCTGAATTGGTCTTCTGGTAAACTCTGCCATTCTGTGTTGGTGAGTTCTGTTACTGTGGGATTGTGGTAGCTCATTGTTTCTTTGCTAGTTTTCCTTTCTGTAATTTCCCTGTTCTTAAGTTTATGTATTTGCTGCTTTTTCAAGGTTTGTCTCAATTTATATGTTTTGTTATTTTTATTTTCTCTCTGTGAATTGTACCTTGTACTGAGTTGCAATTATTCTAGTGCTTCTTCTGCCCACTGTAATGGTGCCATTGGTGGTTTTTAGGTATTGACTTCTAGGTTATATTTGTTGCTTCTGTTATGGAGATTCATCTCAGAGGAGTAAGTAGGACAGTTTGTGGCCTCTGTGTTTTTAAGCCTCAATGTGGGATGTGTTGAGCTATTACTTCTATCAGCAGAGGTGAATTTATCCTTGGTGTTTGGCAGTTTTTTCTGCTGGTTCACTTCTCTTGTCCAATCTCTGCAGTAGGGATTTAGAGGTGTCCACTGGTATGTACAAAGACAGGTTGTTTTCAGTGTTGAAGGTTTGGAGAGGTGGGAGAAGCTTTAATGATAAATGAATGAACAGTGTAAAGTAGAGGGTATGATCCAGTGGAATAAGAACTTGAGTGTGTTGAGGTGATATATAATAAAGACTAGAGATAGTGGATATGTGTGGGGATTCTGGTAGTCAATGTAGAGTCTTTAGGTATGGTGGTATGAAATGGTCTTGATATGAGACAGGGAAAAGAGAAAAAACGAAAGAGAAAATAGTGTTGAGGAGAAGAATATACATAAGAGAGAAAGAGAAACTTGTAAAAGGGATGAGGAAGAGAGCCAACAACTGAGCAAAAGAATAACAAAGCAACCAACCGTCCAAATGAAGATAAATAAAACAAAAGAATAAGAAAACAGAGTAAAAATAAAACAAACAAACAAAAAGAAACAACAACAAAAACCCTGCAAGTAGATAAGTACAGAACTGAGTTGGCCTCTGTAGTCCTTTGGATTTGAGTGAATATTTTCGGCTCTTAAATGTCTACTCACTATATTAGATTTTCAAGCATGTTTCAGA
>PVLC010030026.1:0-20936 GCA_004027655.1 Graphiurus murinus
CTACTTTGGCTAGCAGCAGCTTAGCTAGTTAGGGATGGGAGAAGGAATCTTCTGTAGAAGTTCTATACTCAAGAGGCAATAGGAAGCCGGGCGTGGTGGCGCACGCTTGTAATCCCAGCATTCGGGAGGCTGAGACCGGAGGATCCGGGTTCGTGGCCAGCCTCAGCTACCTAGTGAGGCACTCTGCAACTTAGTGAGACCCTGTTTCAAAATAAAGAATAAAAAATAGGGCTGGGGGTATAGCTCAGAGGTAGAATGCCCCTGAGTTCAATCCTCAATACTCAAAAAAAAAAAAAAGAGGCAGTAGGATATAGTAGTCAGAAACAGACTTTGGGTCTGCATTTTGGAGTCAGACTGAGATTTATCTCCTGAATTCTAATATTTTCTCCCCCCTTCCTTCCTTCCTTCCTTCCTTCCTTCCTTCCTTCCTTCCTTCCTTCCTTCCTTCCTTCCTTCCTTCCTTTCTCTTTCAAGTTTAACTTAAGGCAGGTTTATTGTAAGGCCAGGGAAAGTGCCAAAATGCCTCTTCTAATATTTCTTATGTGACATTAGACAAGTTACTTAACCTTTTGGTGGCTCAGTCTCCTCATCTATGAAACAGAGGTGATAAATCTAGTTCTTATATCCTATCGAACTTACGAATATTAAATGAGTTAATATCTGTTTGAACCATTTCACGTAGTCCCTGGCATTTAGCGAGCTTGTAACCAGCATGTGCTGTCGTTGCTATGGCGCCTGTGATGGTTTGCTGGGGCTATCATAACAAGGATCACAGAGCAGGAGGCTTAAACAACAGGAATTTGTCATCTCACAGTTCTTGAGACTGGAAGTCCTAGATGAAGGTGGCAGTACATCCCTTCTAAGGGTCACGAGAGAAGGCTGTTCCGGGCCTTCTCCTTGGCTTGTATGTGACCATCTTTCCGTGTTTTCATATTATCTTCCTTTTGTATATGTAGGTGTCCAAATTTCCTCTTCTTATGAGGACAAAGGACATTGGATTCGGGCCCATTTTAATGACCTCATTTAACGCCTGTATCTTTATATAAAGTCAGATTTGAGGTACTAGGAGTTTGGACTCCAGTGTGTGAATTTTCAGCCCCATATTGCCATGGAATGAAGACAGGTTAGGAAAGAATTTTCAAAACAAAGGATAAAGGTGCAGACAGGTTTACTTAGGAAACCAAGAAATATATATTCGAGGGAGAATGCAGGCCATCTCCAGAGTGAGAGACACATTTATAGGAGACTTTGGTGAGGGCTAGGTAGGAGTAGGTATGTGAGGATGACATCAGTTCAATAGTCACAAGGTGATTCAGGGACTTCAAGGACTTGTTGGACTCTTATTTTGATTGTAATGCAGCTGAGCTCATGATTAAGACATGCCCTTGGGGTTGTAACATGGCAGATGGAGCCCATTGAGGCCTGTGGTCAGAATACTCCTTCTCTAGGCTCCCTGAAGCCCCCCTGGTACCTCCCAAGGTTAAACAGGGCATCACATACATCAGTGTGTTAGGTGAGGCTTTTGCTGGAACTCACTTTCAGGATAAAATTTTTGGGTAGGAGGTACTGGAGGTTGAACTCAGAGGTATTTTACCTCTGAGCTGCACCCCAACTCTATTTTATTTTTTATTTTGAAACAGGGTTTCACTGAGTTGCTGAGGCTGGCCTCGGATCTGCAATCTTCCTGTTTTCAGCTTCCCCAGTACTGGGATTACAGGCATGAACCACCATTCTCAGCTTCAGGGTAAATTTTATTCTTACAGCTGGGCATGGTGGTGCATGCTTGTACTTGGGAGGCTGAGGCAGGTCATTAAATTGAGGAGGATTGCAGATTTGTGGACAGCCTCAGCTACTAGTGAGGCCCTCTGCAACTTAGTGCGACCCCATTTCAAAATAAAGAATTAAAATAGGGCTGGGGGGTGAAGCTTGGAGGTAGAATGCCCCTGGGTTCAATTCCCAGTACCGTAAAAAAAAAAAAAAAAAAAAAATCTTACAAAGTTGCCATTTTTTTCCTTTTTTTTTTTTTTAATTAATTGGTGCATTGTAATCATACATCTTTGTTAGGTAGAAGCTGATAAAGGCATATATGCACACATTTCTCATTTAACCCCTTCCCCAATTCCCATCCTACTCCCTCACCCTCCCTCCTTCTCAAGTTCAGTTTAGTGATCTAATATGCGGATGCTAGAGAGAAGATGGGGCATAAAGGGGACTCCAGTTGAAAAAGGAGAAACCCTAGATAACCCTATATAAGCCAAGAAATTGACTTAACTGAAGGTGATGGACGGCGATAGGGTGGGGTGAGGTGGGGGGCACCCTAATCCACATTTCTTTCCTTTTTGAGTAATCAATTTAAATTTTCTTCTCCATGTTATCTTCCACTTATAGACTATTTAAAATAAATCTACATAAGTATTTTGATCAAAGTTCAACAGATGCTGACTAGGATAAATTCAATGGTACCTTTCCCCAAAAGAAAATCTACAGACTAATAGGTCAAACTCAATTCCTAAATTTAGAGCGGGAACATCATAATATAGTTAAGCTCTCTTTCTTTCTTTCTCTCTCTCTCTTTCTTTTCTTTTTGCAAGCCCAGATTTATTATCTTATTGACAACAAACCATAGTCATATTTTAAAACAGATTGTTATTAATTAGGAAATGTCACACCACTCAAGTCATTAAATTGATGGCTTGACAAATTTCCTGTTTGTGAGCTGGTACTACTTAGGCCTCAGCAGTGCTGAAGGGTTTCCCCTGGAGTTTGTCTGCTCATGGATCCATCACTTTCATGCAGGTTGTGTATTAGGTAAGTTTCTTTGGGTAACAAATATCAGAAACCACCTCTAGATAGTTTAAATAGAAAAAGGACTTCATTGGAAGAATGCTGGGAAATCTCACTGAATCCCAGGCATCACTAAATTTCCAGGCCTTAGGGAGGCTGGAGATCAGGACACAGTTCTGGGTCACGGTTGGGTCTCTTCCATTGGTGCCTCCAGCTCCTCTCTCCATTCTTCTCACCCTGCTCTGAGCTTCCATGGACTGTATCAAAGGGTTCCTGCTCTCTTTGACCTCTGGCTGGCTTGGGCCCTGGTGGGTCCTGTGAGGACATCAGAGGGAGGAAGCAGAGTGAGGTCTAGCTCCTACCACGGTGATGCGTTGGCTGGTCTGGTCCCTTGGCCCACAGTCATAGATCACCTGCAGGTGGCCTTAATAAATGTCTCTCCTTCTAAGTTCTAATACCCTCTCTTGTCTTCCATCACTCTGGCCCCAGACCTAGTAGCAGGGTGGTGTGCTGCCCCTCACACGTTCCCTCACCTTGACTAGGTCTGTGCTGGGTAAAGTGGGAGCTGGAGACAGCAGGAAATATCAGCAATAACTGGTCTTATCTTTATTGAAATGTCCAGGTGTTACTCTTCATAGATTTTTATGCAGTAATTATAATTTTTTAAACCTTTATTTGTTTGTGTGTATGTGTATGGTACTGGGGATTGAAGCCAGGGTTATCTCTGAGCGACATTCCAAGCCCTATTTTATTTTTTATTTTGAAACAGGGTCTCACTAAGTTGTGGAGGGCCCTACAAAGTGGTTTTTTTTTTTTTTTTGCGGTACTGGGGATTGAACTCAGGGGCATTCTACCTCCGAGCTACACCCCCACCCTATTTTTTATTCTTTATTTTGAAACCGAGTCTCACCAAGTTGTGGAGTGCCTCACTAGGTAGCTGAGGCTGGCCGCGAACCCGGATCCTCCGGTCTCAGCCTCCCGAATGCTGGGATTACAAGCATGCGCCACCACGCCCGACTCCCACAAAGTTTTTGAGGCTAGTCTTGAACCTGCGATCCTCCTGTCTCAGCCTCCCAAGTGCTAGTATTACAAGCAGGCACCACTATACCCAGCTTTATAATTTTTAAAATGATTGCCCTAAAATATTATTTATCCTGATTACTGAGATTTTTGGTGCCCTCTTAAACTCACACACCTGAGGCAATTGCTTCTCCTCGTTTGCCATCATCCCAGAACAGCTGTACACTTGAAATTGTCCCTCTATAATACCCTCCTCTCTGAGCTGGCGATTTATTTCCTGATAAGACCTAATTGATATAGAAACGGTCTCTCAAAAACATAGATTGTAAATCACTGGCTCTCAGGCAGTATTTCACCAAAGATATGATTTATTTGACCAGTACAGTTCTGAAATTTAGCTGATAGCTTAAACAAAAAGAAGGCTTTCACACACACACACACACACACACACACACACACACACACACACACACACAATCTAGATTTCTGGCTTCTCTTGAAAAAAAAAAAAAAATCAAATAGCAATGCTGGCTCCTTTCCTGCACGAAAACATCTGGTGTGAGCGAGTGGCCACTTCCTCTTTAGGCTGGGCTGGTTTCTTCCCTTGGCCACAGTCCCCACCACTCCCCACTACTTCCCTGACACTGGGGTGCAGCGTGAGTTACATTTGCCATTCCCGAGATAACTGTTCTTATCACACCTGACTTTGGTCGGGTCCTGCTTACTGCCCTGGGATGCTGTGAGTCTGAGACACTGGCTCCAGCTCTTTGCTGCTGTTTAGAGTGCTCGCCCACCTCCCATCCACCGAAACCTCCAGCTTAGGTGCCACATTCCCAGGATAAGGGATCTGACAAGCTCAACCTGAGACCCATGTCCATCCTGGCACCAACTACTATGACCAGGGGACTGGATGTTGTGTGGTGCACCTGGGGGGAGGGGGAGGGGTGTTTCAGCCCTGAGGATGGAGAGCAGAGATTTCCAGACAGTGGGGATTTCTCTGGTTTGTCCATAGAGCAGGTATTTTCTAGTTTCTATGCTGCAGCACTGGCTCTCAACCAAAGTAATATTTTACACATTTTCTATTTTACTTTATCTTTAAGTGTTTAGAGTAAACACCTCATAATGTGTTGTTTAGTGAATTCTTCAGATTAAATGCTTCCAAGTGCAAAGGTGAATGCAATTTAAAACATAGTCTTTTGGTAAGCAACATCTGGGAGAAGGAATATGGACATGTGCACAAGCTATAGTTTGGTGCTCCACAATTCTACATAAGAGCTCTGTTTTGGTCTAATTTGAGGCTGCAGGTCTAGCATCGTTCTTTCCCATTTCAGATATCCAAGCTAACGATGGCAAATATGTGGACCCACGACTCTGTCTCTTGCCTGCCCCAGGGCAGACATTACAAATACACTGTGGCACTCTTTACTGCCAAGCTTCAGAATCCTCAGCACAGTCTTCCAGGCAACTAGTACTAACTGAGCAGGTGGCATATGAAACAAAACTTGTATGCCACTCATGCCTGGAAGGCTTCCTTGGTGACTTTTTGTGGAGCCCCCTTGAGCTAGTGGAGCTGGCATTTTATTGGCTTGTGTAAATGAAGTTGGGTCAGGGACCACGTGCTGAGCAGATTGGAGGCCCTGTCCCAAAGTCGGCAAGCATTTCCCCCATCTGTGGTCTCTGAGCCCTTTCTCCTGAGAAGCCTCAGTCAGACAAAGGACTGCTTCCTGTTTAGCTCTGAGGCAGGTGAGTGATTCTGTTGAATCCCAATTAGGATTGTAAGTGACTGGTGGTCAGCCTGTGCAGTCAGCCCTAAGGGACTCTTCAGAGGGTCCAGAAAGCATTTATTTCTGAGTCCTGGGAAGACACCCGCTGAAGAGAAAACACAGGAGAAGGCTGCTGCTTTCCTGCCTGTTTCCCAGCCCTCCAGCCACAGCAGTGCGGGGCCAACCTACCTGGCAGGCTTCCCAACACCACTACTACACAATTCATTATGAAACTAAACCTCCTTTCCCTTCCTGCTTCTGATAAATAAAACAGTCAAATTCGGGTGGATTTTGTCAGAAGAGAGGCCTCGGAATTAAACATTTGGTCGCCCTTGGGTATTTGTGTGGAAAGGCGTCTTATTATTTAGGGGCCCCCTCTGACCCTCTCTGACCTCAGCCACCTCCCACTCTCCAACTCTGAGAGAGGCTCTGGGACAGAGGGACACATCGGGCTGAGTGCCCTGTTCAAGTCCCTTTGCGTCTCTGGGCCTCGGCCAGTTCATCTTTAAAACGCGAGGGTCAGTGGTGACTAACTTCCCTGGTAGCTCTCAAAGCCATCATTCTATCACTTGATAGTAATAATTAACAATATTGAAACTGTGTGCTTGGAAAGTCACTGAGAATTTTACATATGTCCTCTGACTTAGTTCTCACAAGAAACAGATTGAAGCAGTTACTTCACATTATGCCCAGGTGTCAGTATTCAGTTCAGTTGCTTATGTAGAAATGGTCTTGATGATAGTGGCTTACATAGGTAGAAGTTTATTTTTCTACCATGAGGAGGAAGGAAGGGAAAAAAAAAAAAAAAGAAATTCACATGCCTGTAATCTTGGAAAGCTGAGACAGAAGGATCACAGATTCGAGGCCAGCCTCAGCAATTTATAGCAAGACCCTCAGCAACTTAGTGAGACTCTGTTTCCAAAATAAAAAATAAAAAGGTCTGGTTATATATGAATAAGAAAGAAAAGCAAATCGCCCAGAGGAGGGTCAGACCACTGTTGACCTGAAGGTCCAGTGGCGTCATTAAGATGTCTATCTCCCTGCTCCACCATCCTTGGCATGCAGCTTCAAGCTAATTTCCAAGGTAGTTGCAATAGCTCAGGTTATCATATCTCTGTTTCAGGTAGTAGCAAACAGGCAGAGAAGATAAAAGGCCATCACTTTTTAATTCCTAGAAGTCCCATTAGTATTTTCCTTATATTCTATTGGTTAGAACTTCCATGTTCATACCTAGCTGCATGGAGGCTGGGATACAGTCTCACTGTTTCCTAGTCAGCAATGCAACCCAGGTAAATATATTTGAGTGAATATTAGAATAGATGCCACCATTTTCTTCACGCCACTCTTGACCAGTGAGGACACAGGGCACAGCATGGTTAAACAAACTCTTTTTTGTTGTTGTTGGTACTGGAGATTGAACCCAGGGGTGTTCTACCTCTGAGCTATATAGCCCCAGACTTTTTTATTTTGAAATAGGGTCTTGCTAAGTTACTGTGTTCTGCCCCCAAACCTGTGATCGGCCTCCAAAGTACAGGGATTACAGGTATGCATCACTGCACCTGGGTAAATACCTTGCCTCTTCAAGATGTGCAGCCAGTCAGTGATAGAGGTGGGATTTGGGCCCCGCCAACCTGTTTCCTGTGCTCCTAAGTGCTGTGCCATTTTTTCCTCCTGGGAGTCCCCTTGCCTCTTCTTTCTCCTTTTCAGAAGCCTCATGAAGTCTCCCTGGCTCTAAGTTTACTTTTCCTTCTGTATCAGGAAGACATCTTGATGAAGCTTCACAGTGAATCCTGCAGGTGAGCTGGGCAGGGTTGAGTCCAAGGCCAGGCTGCCTTCCAATCGGGTCTCTCATCACCAGTGGAGGAGGTGTCGCCTGTGGAGTCTCCTCTGGTCCTCAGGCTGTCCTCACGCAAGAAATTCTTGGTGCCTCCCCACCCTGCACCCTTCAGCTCCCTGCATTGTGCTCCCTGCCCCCCGGGGTCACCCCCAAGTCCCCCCACTTTTGTCTATCTTGGTCCTTCCTGTCTTGCTGTAGCAGAACACCACAGCCTGGGGAATTTATAAGGAAAGAAATTTGCTTCTCACAGTTCTGGAGTCAGGAAGCCCAGGGGAGAGGCTCCGGCACCTGGAGAGAACCTTTGTGCTGCACCATCTGGTGGCGTGGGGGAAAGCTCACCCTTGCCCTGCTCACTCACCATATTTATCAGGAACACACTCTCTCATGCATGAGGTTGGAGCCTTCTCGAGCTAATCACCTCACAAAGTCCCACCCTTGACAATGTCCCATCCTGTGACAATGGCAACTAAATGTCAGCATGAGTTTCAGAGGGGACATTCAAATCACAGCACAGTCCTTGCCAAATTCTGGAATATGGTACCTTTCTTCTTGGGGTGTTTGTATTTAAGATGACGATGGGATTAATTTTTACTGTAAAATTTCAGGTGCTAAATTTTCTCTCTTTTTTTGCATTGGAAGTCCTTGTCCAACCTTACAAAGACACCACTATTTTTTTGACTCCCATTCAGGTTGGGTTTGTGCACCTCCTCCCCCTCCTCTCTTCTCGTCCACCCTGTGAGGGCTAAGAGCTAGCCATGCAAAGCATGCTAGGGGACCAGCAGCCTCAGCATTACCTGGGAGTTTTTAGAAACCCAAGCCCTGCGGCCCTCCAGGGCCTCCTGAGTCAGGATCTGCAGTAAAGCCAGGTGGTTCTAGGACACGTCACAGGTTTGCAAAGCCCCTGCCTAGCCTACCTAAGCAGTGAGGTTTCTAATGAGTCATTATGAACAGAAACAATTTGCCTCAGGGTTTGTTTATTAAATTCATTGCTGGTTTTAGGAGAAACAGAACTGAGAAAAAAGAGAGCAATATAAATCAGGTAGTGACATACATAATTGTCATCGGTGGCTGTCGCGATGCCTGACATCTCTCCAGAGCATTATGCCAATGTCAACAGTTTATTGACTGACAAATATATTAGAAGAGGGAGCCAGCCAAGAGTAGATAAGAATTCTCATGCTCAGATTTCCTTTTAAGATTCTCTGGAAAAATTACCCAAATCAGTACACTTAAATCTCCAAATGGCTTTTGCAAACCAGATAAGCTTGTCATTTGGGGTTCACGTAATTGGCCAGTTTTGCTAAGAGACTGCCAAAAGCACCGTGGTCTAAACGACTATTTTAGCTTAAAGATACAGTCTGGGTTTAAAAGCCAACATGTGACTCACTTTAAATTGTTAAGGGCTCAGAGGAAAGAACTGTTGTACTCACTGTTTCTTTATTCTTGTATCCTAGGGTAGTTCAGACACCTTAAAGAATAACAGAGCTATTTATTTCCATGAGCCCAGGGCTTAAATTGTGGAGCACATCAAAGAATTTCACTTGGCATTTTTAAAATACTCTCTCCCTCCCCAGCTTCTTCTTGAACAGAAAGATTCACGAGCGGGCAGCATGACATGGTGGTTAGAAGCATGGGCTGCAGGCTGTGATCACCTGGGCTCAAACCCAACCTTTATGAGGTCTGTAAGGCGGGAATGTGACCTGCCATCTCCACAGGGCTATCCCTGCCTGGGACTGAGTCAATCCCTGTAAAGACTCAGAGCGGTGGCCTCTGGGGTAGGGACCGCTAGGTAGGCATCTGCTCTTCCTCTGTCTGCCCGCAGTGCCTAAACATCTGGATCGCTTTTTTATTTTACAGGCGAGGACATAAAACAGAGGCTCAAAGTCCTTCTGTGCTTGGCCAGTGGGTGGTTCTTCCCTGCTCTCCTGGGGGCACCTCTGTTCGGGTCAGCACCCACCAGCAGCTGTGTGGGAATTCTTTCAAACAAATGTTCCCCTGGGATCCAGGTGAGCTCAATGTCAAGAAGAGAATCCAAGGTCCTGAGTTTCCTTTGGACAGTGATCTCCCCCACTTCTGTCTCTACCCCCCACCAGAGTTGTTTTCACCTTTTCACCCTTGCAAGGGGGTGCATTGTGGCCTGGGAAGTGGCAGGAAGCCAAGCTGGTCTGTGACATCTCAGAGAGGAGGCCAGCTATCTCGGCTGCTATTAACTCAGAACACTTTGAAGTGACTAAACTCAACTACTCCTTCCCCAGGGTTTTGATAATTCCTCCCACCAATTACAGCACTTTATCAAGATTAACTAATTAATCCTCACCAGCCACCCCAGAGGCAAAATTAAAAGATAATTCCTTCACCAGTGTAAAGCACCTTTTATCTAAGGATTACTATTGCTGATGCTGATGCGTTTGTCTTCGGGGACAACATTGCCAGGTTTGGAGGTGACATGGAAAGTATTCATTACCATTTCAAGAACTGGGAACAAAGAAAAAAAAATCCACCTCCAGGACACGGAGGAGAAGATGGGGGCAGCCATGGGAGCACACCTGTGAACCTCCAGGTGGGGCCCTGCCCTCCTGCCCTGTCACCTTCATGTTGTCCAAAGTTCCCAGGGACGGTGCCCACAGTAAGGAACCACAGGTGCACACGCCTGGCTGCCTGAAGACCCTCTCAATCGGGCTGGGGATGTAGCTCAGTGGCAGAGCACTTGCCTAGTTGAGGGAGGTGGAGAAATCACCTACTCTCCCTCCTGTCTCCTTAATGCTGGATCCTTGCCATCTCTATTTGCTGAAGTTCTGTTTGTAGCCAGGTGTGGTGGCACACGCTTGTAATCCTAGTACTTGGGAGGCTGAGACAGGAGGATCACAGGTTCGCAGACAGCCTCAGATACTTAGTGAGGCCCTCCACAACTTAGTGAGACCCAGTTTCAAAATAAAGAATAAAAATAGAGCTGGGGGTACAGCTTGGAGGTAGACTGCCTCTGGGTTCGGTCCCTAGTAATACACACACACATACACACACGCGCGCGCACGCGCACGCTCGCAAAATGCTGTTTGTGATCGAGATGACAACTCCCATAGCCAAACACAGTGGGGAGGAAAGAGTCTTCCGAGACACTCTAAACAGAGGACTCTTAAAGAGAAGAGAAGATGAAGTGGGAGAGAGGCAGCGAGAGGAGTTAGTCTGCCAAAGCTCTGGAACCAGCAGTCAGGGTGAGAGTAGGGAAGGCATGCTAGTTTGGCTGTGGTCTCTTTGTACCCGTTGGGGCAGCAGGTTAGTTTTTGGGGACTTGGTGGCATCTGAGCTGCAACTGAGGTTCGAGCTGCGTCATGGTGCATTATGTCGCGTTATGTCATGGGTGCTTCATAAAGGGAGACCTCCAAAACAACCAGGGGGATACAAATGGTCACTTTGGAGACACTGCCACAAGGGCCAAGCAGTCTTGGCTCTAAGACTCAGGCTGCTGGTGCAGGCAGCACTGCAGGTGCTGGGTCCCTTCCTGACCAACAGCTGTGACCCTGGAGCTCAGAGCTCTGACACACAGGATCCAGGGCAGCTGACGAGCAGGTGGGCAGCAGCTCCCTCTAGGCTTCTTGGGAATAGGGGTGTCTGAAGGTAAAGCTCCTGTTTGGCTCAGAATTGAAGAAAGAAAAGGCGAGGAAGACTTTTATGCTTTATAGGGATTTAAAAGGGGATTGTCTATGCGTAATCCCATTTAAGCCACGAAACAAGTTTATAGGTCTGGACAGTGAGCGGCCACCTCTTGTGTTGCCAGCCCAGCACTTTTGCAAACTGACTTTTCCACAACCATTGCAGTCTGTGGTGCTGCCAATCACAGGACTGTCCCCTTTCTCGGATTCCTCCCTCCCACTCCCACCGAGCAGGTGGGCAGATAGCTCCAGCTAGATCACTGCCCCTGTTGCAGGGATTTGAATCTTACTAGGAGATGCTTTGGAGGGGAAAGAGCTCTTCATGGATTCAGCATACTGCTTTTTTCAACTTTATGTGTTGCCAATATCCCCACCCCCACTCCCGTCCAATGATTGCCCTTTTGCTTTCTTGTCTTTGTTGAATGGGATTTTAAAGTTAATACAATTACATCTGGATGTGGTGGCGCAAGCCTGTAGTCCCAGTACTTGGGAAGGCTGAGCCAGGAGGATCACAGATTCAAGACTAGACTCAGCAACTTAGAGAGACTCTCAGCAACCTAGTGAGATCCTGTTTCAAAACAAAATATTTAAAATGGGCTGAGGGTATAGCTTGGAGATAGAATGCCTCTGGGTTCAATCCTCTGTAAAACACACACACACACACACACACACACACACACACACACACTTTATCAATTACATTTGTCAGTCTTTTCCTTTCTGGTTTAATATGGCAGAGACTGTGGTTCTACTAAAACCCACTTTTTTATGGTAGAGTGCACTATGGTATACAGCTCAGAGAGGTAAAAAGTCTTCACCAAGGCTACACAGCCAGTTAATGAATTATAGTTCCACCAAGAGCTAGTGTTTATAATGTTCTTTGCTAAAGCCCTATGAAGCAGGAACTATCATCAATATCACAATTTTATATATAAGAAAACCAAAGCTATGCTGCCAAAGGGAGCGCATCACCTCCATGCCCTGGCTCCTCCACTGTGTCATTATGCTGCACAAGAGAGAATTGAACCTAGTCAACCCAACACTTACTTACTGAGCACCTTCCATCCATAGAGCTCTGTGACCAAGTCCACAGGGCCAGCCCAGGAGAATGAGACGTCGCCACTCCCCAGCCTCTAGTCTGGGGAGACAGGAGAAAGTGCTGTGGGGTTCGGGGTGGACACCTCCTGCTCAGGGGACCAGGAAAGCCCTTGTGATATTGAGACACCATCAAGCAGTCCAGGGACAGGCTTTCTAGCTGTGTGGAGCATTTTAACAGAGCACACAAGTTGGAGTGCACAGCTTGCTTTTAGGGACAGCCAGGTGGAGGATGAGGGAGCTGGGCTGGACCGCTACAGGCTGGATCCCCCATCCAGAGGCTTCTGTCAAAGACCAGTGATGGTGACCCAGTGAGTGACAGGTGGAAAACTTGAGGAGAAAGTGGAATCATTCTTGCTTTAATCGTCTTTTAAAATGTGGAAGCAAAGTCTGTATCACTGTATTCTGATAGACTTCCTGACCTTTACAGAGTCTGATTGGAAAGGCAGTTGAGGAGGCACACTCTCATGTTAGGAGTTCTTTGCAGAGCCATGCTCCCCTCTCCTGAAGCTGGCAGAGTGTGTATCTGTTGCAGATCCTGAGGGACACACTGCACATCTCTAGCTTGGTATCAGCTGCATTCAGCAACTCTACGCTCTCTCTGAATTTCTCCACCAATACAGGCTAATAAGCTTCTTAATTTGTTGGGTCTTCTTCAACAAAAGCCTCATTCATTGTTGGGTCCTGAAAGCCCATGCCTCCTGCCAGGCACAGGGCAGGTGCTGCACACTCATTTGGGAAGTGGATGTTGGGAAGGAATGAAAGAATGAATTCCACAGTGCTGTATGCAGCGACTGCTGCTGCCCAACTGTGCAGAGGGGTCAGACAAGACGCCCAAACTGCTACCCTATGCTGAGCTGGCGGGAGGTCCTGGGTGTTCCAGACTCAGCTGCCATAACAGACACCCAGCTCATATGAAGCCCAAGCCATTACGTGACCTAACTCTCCAGAGTCATCAGAGATCTAGAATCCTCCTAAGTGGTTCTTCTGCCACCCCTACAGTGTTGCCTCAGCCACAGTCACAACCCCTCAGCGACAACCACATTCCATATAGAAAGAAGGGAGAAGAGGAAAGTGAGGGCGTGCTTCTTCTGTTTAAAGTGTGCTTTGAATTAGGAAATTTTTATACTACTCAATTAATGATCAGAGAATAATTGATTGACTAAGTATAAAAAAATAACATACTTATCCCTTAAACAATAGGCTTGCTCTTTTAAGGAAACCATTGAAAAATATATATAGACATATTTTTCTGATCTTGGAATGAGGAAGCAAAGGGTGAAATAATAAAAGAAATATTAATAGAGTTGACTATTTAAGAATTTTAAAAATTTAAGTAAAAATTCCATAAGATAGCCTAAAAAGATAATTAACAACTGAAAAAAAAAAACTCCAGCAAATAACTAAGCAACTTTAATATATAAATTGCTCTTCATAAGAAAAATTCCTCCATAAAAATGAAGAATGGGCCTGATCAGACATTTTGCAATAGCCAATAAAAATATGAAAAACTTTAACTTCAGTAGTGATAAGTAAATAATTAAAATAACAACGTAGCCTAGGTTTTCACTTATTATACTGCCAGAGATATCCAAAAGTTATATCTAGTGGTGAATTGGAAGTTCTTATGCATAGTTATAATTGACCAGATCCTTTCTGGGGAAAGTCAGTAATGCATAATGCATATCCCTTTAAATACTTGTATTATTTGACCAAATAATAACCTTCTCAGAATTTATTATATGAACATAGTCAGTCTTCTAAAGACTTACATGTTAAGCATCATGCTATTAATTACAGAGAGAAAGATATTGTGTGAATTGATTACTGTCTCATGTGGTAGAATTTTATGCTACCATTAAAAGTTATGTTTTTGAAGAAAATATAAGTAATTAGTTGTGTTAGTCAGCTTTCTGTTACTGTGACAAAATACCTGAAGTAATCAACTTAAAAGGAGGAAAGGTTTATCTTGGCTCACCATGTTGGAGGTTTCAGTCCATGGTCAATTGGTCCATTGCTTTTGGGCCTATGGTGAGGCAGCACATCATGGTGGGAGTGTGTGGCAGGGGACGCCTTTACCTCACGGCAGCTGGGAGGCAAAGTGAGGAACAGGAAGGAACTGTTCGGGGACATGCCCAATGACCAAACTTCCTTCCACAAGGCCCCGCCTCTCTAAGATTCTACCACCTCCCAGTAGCACCACAGGCTGGGGACTAAACCTTTAACACGTGAGCCTTTGGAGACATTTCATATCCAAACTATAGCACTAGGGAAGTCTTACAATACAACAAGTGAAACAGAGTAGGATATACAGTGATCTTTGGGCCCTGTATGATCCAAGTGTCCCCCACTGCACCGCCAACTCTGACCCCATTTCCTGCCCTTTGCTCACTATACTCTAGCAACCTTGGACTCTGAGATGTTCTTCCTCCCTGCCCAGTGTTCATGGCCTCAGGACTTTGCACATGCTGGTCTGTATATCTGAAACATTCTGCTCTGAGACATAGCATGGCTCTTCCCACCCTTTCTTCGGTCTCTGGTTGAATCTCACCTTATGAGCCAGAGAGTTGCTGGCTTTGCCACATGAAGAGTATCCGCTCCTGGTCCCACGCTTCTTCCCCTCACTTCGGCCTCATGTTTCTATAGCATTTGTTGCTCCCTGGAACATCATGTATTTACTCATTGTCTATGTCCCCTCGAGGTGTCCTGTGAAAACAGGGAGGGAACTTGTCTGTCTAGTTTGCTGCTGTCTCCTCAACACATCATAGGCCCTCAATAAATGTTTGTGAGGTAAATGAATCAAGTATGTAACTATAGTCAACAATCTCATATGACTTTGGTACAAACACCCTAAAGTGATAGGTAGATGGAGGTCAAAAGGATGAGGAGGTAACAACCAAATGTCAACTGTGACTGCTTTGGGGTGGCCAGATTATCCAGTGATTTTGATTTTTTTCATCATATTTTTCTGCAGTTTTGATACATTTTGCAGCAAACTTATAATAAGAGAGAAATCAATGTGTCATTATTTTTAAGCTCTGTTATTTATAAAAATCACTCCTTACCTGTGCTGACCAAATGTTCCCAATTGTAGAACAGTTCTGTTGGGTTAGAAGTGCTCACTGTTTCCATGTTACGAATGTGGGGACTCTTCCACAGGGCTGTTTTATCAGCTCCTGCCTCCTGCCACTTCCTTCCTCTGCCTGTTTCACTTTGGAAGCACCTCGAGGCTGGGGGGATTCAAGTCGCCTATTGCTTTCTGTGGTCAGTGATCTCAGTGGATGCCTGATGGGGGCTCACCATCTCTTGGCTCCCTCTTCCCCTAGCCCGGCCTCCTCTCTGAGCTCCCTCCTGGGACCTGCATTGCCGGGTGCTTGGAGGGGTGAGAGTTGGCCTGTCCCAGCCCCTGGGGCCTCCAAGGCAGAAGGGGAGGGTTACCTGAGGGAAATGAGTTGAGAACAGAGACACCTAAGAAGGGACAATTGGCCTTAGTCCTTTCAGGGTCTTCATCACAGGGGGCTCCCATGAAGTCCACCTCAGGGACCAGCAGCCTTCTCTTTGAGGAAGCCTATTTCCAGGGCTTCCTATAGGGGTCTGAACTGTAAGATTCTATCCTTAGAAAGAAGGCGAGGCCATATGGGCATGGTGGCACATGCCTGTAATCTCAGTACTGGGGAGGCTGGCACAGGAGGATCACAGGTTCAAGTCCTACCTCAGCAACATAGTGAGACCCTCAGCAGCTTAGTGAAGCTCTGTTTCAAAAAAATAAAATAGAGCTGGAGGTATAGTGAGGACATAGAATACCCTGGGGTTCAATTCCCAGTACCACACACACACACACACAAAAGGAAGTGAGCCTTGGTCTGATCCCCAGGGCCCCTTTACTCATCTCTCCATCCTCTTTCTGGCATGCAGTACCCACCGCACAAGGTGAATGCAAGGTTATTACCAACAAACAGGCATTATTGTCTCCCTTGCCACAGCACCTCATTTATTTAAAAATTATTATCTCAGTACAAAGAGTAACTATCTCGTTGAAACCAGGAATGCATCCAGAAATGACCAGTGGGCATGCAGGCCCGCACTGAGAGGGAGAAAGCAATCAGAAACAACAGGGTGACGTCGCTCCCAGGCACCAGCAGTGGGGCGAGATTTCAAGGTGAGGTAGATGCCGATCAGTGGTGGGGAGGGTTCAGGGTCTGCCAGGAAGCTGCTGCAGCCA
Organism: Graphiurus murinus; assembly: GCA_004027655.1. Classification (NCBI taxonomy): domain Eukaryota; kingdom Metazoa; phylum Chordata; class Mammalia; order Rodentia; family Gliridae; genus Graphiurus; species Graphiurus murinus. Next base: position 16,372 of record PVLC010030026.1, read on the forward strand.
GGGACAGCACTGGCTTTGTTGAGCAACTAGGAGCTGGTGTTAGAGGGAGGGCCCTGCCCAGAGGCTGGCAGCTTCAGCACCCGCCCAGGAGGAGGATTCCTTTGCTGGTCTCCAAAATGTGCCTCACAATAGTGGTGGTTGTGCCATCTTAAAATGTTCAGCAATGTGTGTAGTCACTCTGGGTATTTCTGAACCACAGCTACTCAGGAAAGAACCCCAAACACAACCATTGTCTGTAGGCCAATATCTACTGCCATTATAAGAATCTTTTTTTTTTTTGTAGTACTGGGGATTGAACCCAGGGGCATTCTACCTCTGAGCTACACCCTCAGCCCTATTTTATTTTTATTTAGAAACAGGGTCTCGCTAGGTTGATAAGAGTCTCACTACTTGCTGAGGCTATCCTCAAACCTGCAATCCTCCTGACTGAGCCTTTCAAGTACTGGGATTAGAAGCATGCACCAACATGCCTGGCTCTGTAAAAATCTTTAGACACTCAAATTGGAACCCTCTGCAGTCTAAATATGCTGAGCATGCCTCTGGGGACCACTCACTATATTATGTATGAATTACCTGTAGCATCTCCAAGGCAGCAGAGTCTTCGGATATAGACAGCACATCTTAACTCATTTGTAGGTCCAGTGCCTGGCATACTGTAGATGTTCAATTAATATTCCACATACTGATTTGTGGAGTCTGTCTTTGAAAAGTTCATTTTTAACATTCTAAACAGTTGTGATTCTTTAGAAAGTTTTGTTTGTTTGTTTGTTTGTTTTTAGGACAATACTCATGGGGATGCTTCTTAGGAATTGCCCATTTCCGAGTCTTCCAGTTGCTGAAAGAGAGAGGGTGTCTAGGTCGCTAGGGACACTCAATGCTTCAGATGGGGCTCATTACTATTATTTGATACAATGACTTCTCATGATGGACATCTCTTACATATGCTGAACACTTCACAATCTAAAGCCCTTTCAACATTCTTATCACATGCTATGTTTGTTTCTTATCTCTAAGCACAAGCCGGGAAGGGGGGGAGATGGCCTGTTTTAAAATCTTATAAAAATCAGGTAACCTTTGCGATGTATTTAAAAGTCTTATTTTTAGAATTAAATACCATTTTGCATTCATTTATATTACATATTCGTCACATACCTACCATGTGCCAGGCTATATGCAAGGTGCTGAAGATTCAGAGGCAAAAAGTCACAATTCCTACTCATAGGAGGGGCCTTAACACCAACCGGCAAGGACTGTAATGAAGGTGTTATTAAATGCTAGGGGAGCAATGGGCAAGAGGACTTGCCTCTACCCAAGAGGTGGGGAGGGCGGGTGTCAGCCTAGGATGGTGGAGAGGAGGACCAGGAAGGTGATGATCACCCTCTCATCAACGATCTGTGGTGCTTGCCATGTGCAGGCCATGGTGCTGGGTGTTTGCACAGATTGACTCAGTTAATCCTAACCACTTTGTGAGGTAGGACTTCTTATAATTTTCATTTTACAGATGAGAAAATTGAAGCATGCAGAGATTAGGTAAATTGCTCAAGATTGTACCAAATAGTAGAGACTGCCTACTATTTCTTGGTTTTCTGCACTAAAAAATGGCAATAAAATAAAAAATAGAGTGTTCAGCTACCGCCAAAACTCTCTTTTCTTGGACCCTCCTGAGGGGAGGCCCACTTATTTAAGTCAATCCTTGAACTTGGCAGTACAGTGAGTCTTTGGGTCCATATAGTAAGCCTGATTTGTGGCCTGGTCCCATGGACCCCAGACAGTCCACTATGGATAGAGGGTAATGGTTAAAATAAGGGATTATGAATCATACTAGCTTGAGCTAGACTTCTATCCCTGTCGATTCTCAGCTATGTGACCTCTGAACTCTAACTTCCCCTTCTATATAAAGAGAATAATAGCATTTCAGGGCCTCTCGGGTCTTGGATGCCAGCTACTTCTTGCTCACCCCACACCCATCCCACCAGCTGAGGTCTCCAAACCACACAGATGCTGAACGCGAGCCAACCTGGAAGCCTGCGGGCTTCTCCGGGGGATCGGAGCCATTGTTCTGCGGCTGGGAAGGGCCTCTGGCAGGACGGGGCAGAGGGCTTCAGTACCCCCAGTAGACATCTGCCTCCGAGATTTCCTCTGCTTTGCTGTGTGGAGACACAAGCTCTTCCTTCACAGGCTACAGAAAGAAACTACTTCTTGAAAGCAACATTTGCAGCTGCCTGGAGGCTGACCACAGGTCTGGAAGTGGGCCCAGCCCAGGGGTACTCCCTGGGGTGCAGGGCAGAGACTTCCAGCCAGAAGCACGGAGCTCTGTTTACTCAGGGGCTTCCTTCCTGGAGCTGCCGAGGAAGCAGCTTTGTGAGGAAAGGGAAAACGTGTGTCACAAGAGGTACCCGGTGGGCCTACAGAGCTCGACCAGCTGCCCCACCCAGGCTCATGCCTCGACACCCAGGAGGGGCACAGGGCGAGGTCTAGTTGGGCCTCACAGCCACCGCCTCCCAGGTGACCTGGTGCCTTCCGAGGGAGCATTCGGGTGGTTTCTAAGAGGGATCACTACCATCTCCTCACTCATTTTGTTCCACTTCTTCCTCCTCCTTGGTAGGAAGAGGTTTGTAAAGCAAAATGAGGTATCGAATGTATGCTGTAAGAGGGTATGATATTAGCAAGAAAGAAGTTTGTTTTTCTAATGAGGCTTTCACTTAGAAAAAAAAGAACTCATGCAGCTTTTGCGGAGTGAGGGGTGGGCTTCAAAGGCCCCACGTCTGCCTCTGAGGTCTGGGTGATGCTGGTAATAGAGTAGTATTTCAGTCAGCTCTTTTTACAGCTGTGACCAAAATACCTGACAGGCACAACTTAGAGGAGGAAAGATTTATTTGGCTCAGTGTTAAAGGTTGCAGAGGGTTCAGAGGGTTCAGACCTTGTTCAGCCAGGCAGGAGCCCTGGCGGCAGGACTTTAGGGCATGGTGGTAGGGAACAGAGAGAAAGGGGAGTTGGGACAGATACAGTCCCCCAATGTCATGCCCCCAGGGGCCCACCTCCAGTCATGCCCTGCCTCTGAATCTGTATCACTTCACACCTGCGCTTTGGAGAACAATTTACCTGGAGATTGAACACAGGGCATTCTACCTCCAAGCTACACTCCCAGCTCTTTTTATTATTATTATTATTATTATTATTATTATTATTATTATTATTATTATGAAACAGAGTCTCACTAAATTGCTAAGGGTCTTGCTAAGTTGCTGAGACTGGCCTCAAACATGAGATCCTCTTGTCTCAGCCTCTCAAGTATTGGGATTACAGGCATGTGCCACTATGCCTGGCTGGGGAATAATTTAAACAGAGATTTGTTTTTTTCAGTTTTATGATAGTTTATTTTTTATTTTTTTTAATTAATTGGTACATTGTAATCATACATCTTTGTTAGGTACAAGCTAATAAAGGATTATATGCGCACATTTCTCATTTAACCCCTTCTGCAATTCCCACCCCACTCCCTTGCCCTTCCTCCTTCTCAAGTTCAGTTTAGTGATTGACTTTGATATATTTGTGAAAGTACAAAGTACATCATGTGCATTAGGATGTCCCCCTCCTACCCCCTTCCCCTGTCCATCACCTTCAGTTAAGTCAACTTCTTTGCTTATCTAGGGTTTCTCCTTTTTCATCTGGAGTCCCTCTTATGCCCCATCTTTTCCCTAGCATCTGCATATTAGGGAGAACATATGCTTTTATACTCTTTGTGACTGACTAATCTCACTTAACATAATGTTTTTTAGTTGCATACATTTCTCTGCAAATAACATGATTTTGTTCTTCTTTATGGCTGAGTAGAATTCCATTGTGTACATATCCCGTAGTTTTGTAATCCATTCATCTGTTGATGGATATCTTGGCTGCTTCCATAGTTTGGCAATTATGAATTGTGCGGCTATAAACATAGATACATATGCATTGGTCTGATAGTTTGGTTTCCATTCTTTTGGGTAGATACCCAGAAGTGGTATTGCTGGATCATATGGTAGGTTCATTCCCATTTGTCTGAGGATCCTCCATACTGTTTTCCAAAGTGGTTGCACTAATTTGCAATCCCACCAACAATGTATTAGGGTTCCCACTTCTCCACACCCTCGCCAGCATTTATTGTTGTTCGTGTTTTTTATGATTGCCATTCTGATTGGAGTTAGGTGAAATCTCAAGGTAGTTTTGATTTGCATCTCTCTGATTGCTAATTATGTTGAACATTTCCTCATACATTTATTGGCCATTTGTATTTCTTCTTTTGTGAGGTGTCAATTTAGATCCTTTGCCCACTTTTTGATTGGGTTATTTGTTTTCTTAGCTGTGATTATCTTGAGTTCTCCGTATATCCTAGATATTAGTCCTCTATCAGAAGAGTAGCTGGCAAAAATTTTCTCCCACTCTGTGGGCTCTCTGTTGAGGTTCTTGATAGTTTCCTTTGCTGCACAGTTAAACTGAGATCTTAACAGGTAGGTAGGGGTATAAGGCAGAGGGAAAAAGAAAGGTAGAAGGAGACAGAGGAAATAGGAGCTTATTTGTATTCA
>PVLC010030027.1:0-19786 GCA_004027655.1 Graphiurus murinus
AAAGGAAGTAAAGGCTCCTATAGGTGGTCTTTGCTATGGGGTGGCCTTAGTAGGTTAGAGGGCAAAGGGAAGCCTAAGTTTAACCTTTCAAAGCATAAAATGAAACACTGGGGAGGTTGGCTTCCCTCCCTGTGCTAATACACCTCCCTTCTGGAGCACAATACTGCCTGAGATCCATCAGTCTCTGAGGTCACAAGGTTAATGTCCCACCCTGACTCAGATCACCTCTCAACCCCCTCTCTGAAATTCCAGCTCCCCATTTTTAAGATGTATATAATAAAATTTGACCCTGAGGTCCACCCCATTAAAAGATAAAAACAGTAACTCAAATACATACAACATTGCAGATACATGGAAGCTCCCTTTGCCTCTGTTCTAAAATGGAATGCTGACAGATTTATGATAATTTGGATGTTGTCTTTCTTCATATATTAAACTTAGGGCAGAGGATATTGCAGAAAATGGAAGAGATCTTCAATTGTCCGGGTAGAATATATATATATATATATATATATGGTATTGCCTGTTGAACTCAAGATAAGAAGGGGCTTTCATTTCTGCCTAGGACACACATTCTTACAGAGAGTATAGTAATTGGTTATGACCATACTTAAAACTTGGTTATTTAACTTATTTTGGAGGTCCCATTGGGCATGTTATAAACTGCTTGAAGGAAAAGGTACTTTCTAATTCATCTTGGAAGCCACCAAAATACCCTGAAGTATCTGGCACATGATTTGTGACTAATATTTATTACAGTTGATAAATGAACCTGAAAATAGATACTGGGGAATGGTGTGTTATAGAATGAACATGGTACTAGTGTTGATGCGGATCTTAACTGTCCCCAAAAGCTCATGTGTTGCCCCAGTTGATAACACTATAGGGAAGTGGTGGAACCTTTAGAAGATGGGGCCTAATTGAAGGAAGTGAGGTCATTTGGGGAGTGCTCTTGAACAGGAGATGGGGACCCTAGCCTCCTCTCTCTCTCTCTCTCTCTCTCTCTCTCTCTCTCTCTCTCTCTCTCTCTCTCTCTCTCTCCCTCCACTTCAGGCAACCATGAGGACAGCAGCTATCCTCCTCCATGTGCTCCCCACCATGGTGTGCTGCCTTGTCACCATGTGCTTAATGTCTTAAGACAATGGGGCCACAAGACCGTTAACTGAAGCCTCTGAAACCTTAAGCCAAAATAAATCTTTTCTTTCAGTTGTTTATCTCAGGTGTTTTGTCACAGCAATGGAAAGCTAACTAATACAACTAGATTAGAAGAGTTATGACACCTAAGTTTACATCATGATCATGCCAGTAGCCTATTTGTTTGGGGTTCTTTTCTACCCCCTTAGGCACTGGGGATTGAACATAGGGGCATTCTACCTCCAAGCTACAGGCCCAGCCATATTCATTCATTCATTCATTCATTTATTTATTTATTTTTAAATTTTGAAACAGGGTATTGCTAGGTTGCCAAGGGTTTTGCTAAGTTGCTGAGGCTGGTGTCAAACCTGTGATCTTCTGATGCCAACCTCCCATGTACTGGGATTACAGGCATGTGCCATCACATCGAGCTATGCCAACTAGCCCATTTGAATTATCTCTTTGTGTCTCAGTTTCTTGGTGATATGACTAATGTTAGAAATGGATTTTAGGGAAATTGCAAATAAAAATTCATGACATCAAAAGTAATTCGGCAAGGCAATTTACTTCTGTGTAGAAGGGTGCAAGTACACTGGGTGGCCAGTCTGCTCAGTCTTTTATTCCTAACTGCAAAGGCCACTACCCTGTTTCCCATTGGCTGGAGTATGGCTTTGATCCAGTTTGCTAGTTTTCACTGGGCAGATTTTACAAAAGGAGAAACATAAAACCAGTACATCCAGGAGTGGAACGTGTAGACACATGTACAAAGGTTACAAAATGGATGGCTGCAAATTTCGACGCAATCTTGTAACTTTAATAGAAAAGATTGCTTTCCTTTCTTATGGTAGGAAGGGTGTTAGATTGTTTGCGATGATAACCATAATTCCTTTCATCCTGCACACCCCTTTGCAATGTGACTTTGCCAGTCTTCCTTCAAGAGGTGAAGTCCCCTTCCCACCCTCTTGTATCTGGGCAGGTCTAATGATTTACTTTATCCACAGAATGCATTGAAGGTGACTTTGTTGACTTCTTAGACAAGGCCTAAGGAAGCCACATAGCTTTCCCCCTCTGAGAACACTGCCCTGAGTTTGTCACATGTGGAAACTGGACCAACGTACCAGAGGATGAAAGGTCATGTAGAGAGGAACAAGGGTCCTCAACCAAGAGCCAGCATCAACTTCCAGATATGTGAGTGAGGCCATCCTGGACCTTCCTGCCCAGCTGCCCCTCCAACTGAAATCAGTGACATGAGAGAGCCAGGGAAAGCAGAAAGAGACTGCTCAGTCACTAGCTTTTGTGGGATTTGGTATACATAGCAAACATTAACTGAACCACCAAGCTAGGCTAGATGACTTCTAAGATGCCTTCAGCCTAATGATTCTAAAAGCTTTGGGGAGTGCCCATCATAGTGTAATGGAACAATATCCCCAGGAGCACCTACCTTCTGCACCACTGATTTTTACAGAGAAGGAAACTGACACACAGAGGAAGGTGACTTGACAAGTTCATCTTATAAAATACTTGAATATATAACAGGAAAGTGTGCAAAGCCTGGCCTGTGGTTCATACCTTCATGACATATCCTCCATATTTTTAAAAAGATGATGCTTCTGCTCTATTTCACAGATCCAGAGATGCCCCTTCACAGTCTGTGATCTCCACGGAGAAAGCCCCCCAAAACAGCCCATACCAGTAGACCACCACTCTCTCTTTGAAAGATCCTGAATATTTTTATACTTGTTAAGGACCAAATGCAAATGCAAAGAGTTTAGCTTAAATTGGGAGAGCCTTCAGCCTTCTACCACATGCTTACAATATTTATTTTGTATCCTAACAGTTTCCCTCTCCCCTCATATCTTTCCACCTGTTTGAAAGAACGATTGCTACAACCCAAGTGTGGGCTTTCTCTTGCTAATATCTGCATCTCAAACTACTCATGAAAATTCTTCTCCCTGAAGTATGAGCCATTACTAACATATTGTACAGTCTGGCATTGATTTAGAGCCAAACTGGGAATTTCTGGGTTGGGCTTAGATTGATCTGAAAGGAGTTAAATGTTTGGGGCAGGGGTGGAGTATGCTTCCAACAAAATGGCAAAAGTAAACTTCAAGATGAGTGTCAGAAGAAAGAATTAGAAGAGACAATTAAATAAATACCTGGATGGAAATTCTGGGTCTGGTGCCATCAGCAGAGCACATAACACCCATTTTAGACACATTCTAAAGACAATTTCAATAAGTCATCTGAGAAGATGAATCAAATAAATTCCAAATCTCAAGAACAGATTGGTTGCTATGTGGCTTCTTGCAAGTGGACCATTAAATCAACTTTTTTAAAAAACCCAGCAGTTTCTCCTGTCATCACCAAGTGAAGAAATGGAGAAAAAAAAATCAGTTAGCCCAAGGAATGACATTCAGATGTTGAAAGGGTGAAACCTGAGGAACACTACCAAACCTTAGCTAAAAAACAACAAGAAGCTAGTGTTGAAAATGAAGACACAAAGCAAAGCGTTCTCCAAGGCTTCACACATGATCTGCGCCCACACTTGCTGATTGCCATCGAGGGTTTGCCTAAGAAAACATAGTAGCTGTACTCTGGCTAGCACCTCTGCTTCTAACTGCAAGTGACAGGGGTGACGTTGAAAGGTGGATAATGGCCCGGACCTTCTCTCGCATCACAGTGTGGCATTTCTGGAAGCAGCAGTCATCTAAGCCTCTTGTTTTTGGGGGGTTTTTTTGGTTTTTTTTTCCAACTTGTCTCTTGTCATACAACACTGGTGACTCCCAGCATTGGAGAAGATTCATTGGTCCAAGGGATCTTACTCACATCAAAGATGATGCAACTGGCGAGAGCAAAAGCCAGCATCCACTGAGGTCCAAGTCCATGATACTCATAGCAAAGAGATGAGTTATGTCACTGTCAGCAAGGTCAGACCTGCATAGACAGCACTGCAGTAGGAATAAGGAGACTTTAAGATTAGCCCAGTTGTGCTAATTATGGCCCCAGAAACCATGAGTATCATTTAACTGCCCCCAGCTCAGTTTTCTGATCTGGAAATAAGATGGGTCAACTAGATAATCTCTCTAAAGCCCCTTACAGATCTACTGAAGGTTGCATAAAAGCCTCCTCTTACCCAAAGCTTCTTCTTCATTCTGTTACAGATTAGCTATGGGATCTTAACCTACTTAACCCCAGTCCTTCCATTCCCCCTCTGCAAAATAATAGGATTGTGAAGATAAAATGAATTAATATGTGCCAAGAGTTTAATGTATAAGTGTTTAATGTATGTTAGCAAAAATAAATAAAAACTCCAATTATTATTCAAGAAACCTGGGAGAGAGAACAAAGTAACCCTCTGATGTTATGAATGCATTTGAGGATATAATCAGAACGTGCTATAATTTCCCAGCTTCACTACGGTGTGTCTATTCATCTTTCTTCAAAGTGCTCTGTCACTTCTATAGGATATTTTATTGTAGATTAACTTCTTCTTATTAATCTTTATTGAAGAGAAACCATAGGAATTAATATAAATAATTTATATTTTCTTCATTAAAATTGTGTTGTTCCTAAGAAAACGGAAAAGAATGAAAACTCATTTAGTAATTAATGTCTCTTACATTGAAGGAATATTTGTCAGAAACTAATTTCCTTGATATCTTTTTATCTTGCTAAATTCAAATAAAATTAAAATTCTGTAATGTTGAATAATCCTTCGGTAGTTGAATTAGGCTGAGGGCTTTTAAATTTTTTCTTCATGCACCCAATGGGGAGGACACCAAGAGCTGTGTGCATTTATTTTTCTGATACTTTGTACCCCAATTTGAGGTAAAATTACAATGCACCAAATAAAAAAATTTCTTCATGCTATTTTGTAGTTTCTAAATTTTCTACCATGAACTTTTATTACCTTTATAATAAGAAAAATAATGTTATTTTTTTAAGTGCACATTGATGCCACATTCAGCCAAACCATTTGCTCCATTGATCAATCGGGAGGCAACTCTTCTGGGGCCAAGAAAACTACCAAGATAGAAGGTAGTGTCCCTTCCCTGGGGACCTCATACCTATGGAAGAGGCATATTACACAGATAAAATGAACTGAGATACATTTGATGCCAAGCAGGATTTTCAAAATAAATAGAACAAGGAAAGGAGTTGAGGCTGTGGGGCCTCTTTGGGATGGTGTTACCTGTGGCCTGCAGTCACTAATTTTACAACATGAACTCAGAGACAAACTACCTTCCAGGCACTGATGGAGACTTTGGGAACAGATGATAACAGAGATGCCCTGCCCACCCTTATCCAAGTTATAGAAAAATAGACACAGAGGCATACAAAGATAGTTAAAAATGAATTAGGGCTTATAGTACTCTTTCATAATCTATTAATTCTTTCAACAAACATGTACTGAGCAATTGTTTCATCAGAAAGATACATACATACACACATACACACAAACACACACACACAAACACACGATTGAAACTTGTCCTCAACAAAGATCATGGTCTACACTTTACAACCTCCAGTGACATCGATAAAGGATATTATCTACCATAATCTACAGAAAACTGAAACATCAGTTTATCTGTATAAAATCATACAACTGCTAAAGGCTGGAACTCAGATTCCTGGTGTCTGTTCTTTTTGAGGGCTTTCACCACTAGACTTGGTTTTTGCAAGAGCAGAAGTTATGTTTAACCCACTCTCTTCACAATAGCAAATGTGAATCTTGTGAATGAATGGGAATGAAAAATTGAGGATGCTACAGAAACCAAAGAAGTTTTCTGTGCAGCCTCATTAATTCACCAGCCACTCCACTAATAAATATTTCCTGATAGCACCTGGTTTCATGGCCTGCTATGCCATCCATCCATTCAGAGATGGATAGGTTACCACACTGGTGGCTTTTCCTGCCTTTTCCTGGGCAGGGGGAGGCTATCAGACACCAAAGAGTGGAAAATTAACGTGATTCATTTATATAAAGGAAGGATCCTCCACACTGTGACTTGAGATCCACAGAATTAATTCCACTGCATTCTTTAAGCTTGAGCTGTGGTTTAGGTGACGAAAGATTCAAACTGTCCCTGCTGGGAGAACAAAGCTACAGCACTGCCCACTTTGGAAAAGGCCACCATGCAGAAGTGGCTTTAGACTCCACCTTTGAGCCTGCTTGAGGTTGGTTATGAGAGGAGAGGATGGGGTCGAGTCTGTATGACACTACATTCTATCTCTTCTGCAGCTGCCCCATGGAAGTGAATAGTACTAGAAGATCCCTGACCAAGTCATTCTGCAAGGGAGGGCTGCTGTCAAGAAATGTGCATGCTCACCCTCTGGGCTTACAGAAGAGTTAGGCTGCACTGGACATCAATCTATTTCTGCTGTTTGATCTTCATGTTTCAAATCTTCCAAACCCAGGTTCAAGTAACAAGGTGGTCGTTGATTGAGAAAGAAAAACACTGGACTGAGTCTCAAAGCTTGAGTTAACATCTGCTAACTCACTTGCCCTTGGGCAAGCACTGGCTGTTTCTGAGCCACTTCTTCATGGGTACAGGACTCTGAGTTTTAGAAAACTACCTTTTGTAAGCACCAAAGAATGGGCCAGGCATTCTAGTCAGTATCTCACATGATCATCTCAATCCTCATACCCCATGAGAAGCATACCATAACTATCCCCATTGCAGAGTAAACTGGAGGAGAGAAAGTAAATAACATGCCAATGACCAAATAGCTGGTCAGATGAGTACCAGGGTCATCACTCAGAGCCTCTGCATAACAGGACCTGAGTTTACTCCACGGCTGTCAGAGTGGAACTCGAGTGGGGATTGTTTCCTTCTCTTGTGGTCATCCCTGTCTCATTCCTGATTTTGTTGGGAATACTTCCTCTATTTCCTTGCTAAGAAAAAATGTTAGATATTGGTGGCTATGGATATTTTTAAAAACTTTTAAAAGGGCCATTATGATTAATTTTATACTACCATTTACTTTGACTTGGGAGAAACCTATGATTCCATGCTCTAAACTCTTTACTAAATGCATCAAATTTACTAAGCAAGGCCAAGATGATCAATTTCTATGCGAATATCATTTTCACTCTGTCCACCTCCAATTTGTCTCCAACTGTTGTTTGATTCATGAATTAGAAATAAGTACACTGGGAGAATCTAAATACAATCCTTTGGGAACACTAAAGACAAATTGGGGCTTGAAAAAGCAGACGTGGGATTGGTTGCTAAAAAATCACCAGAAAAGCATTCCCATGTTAGAGATGCCTGAGACTAGAGGTGACTTCAGAGGCCAGGAAGCAGGATCTGAGGTCAGCCCTAGCCTGAGGCTGAGCAGCAAACACCCTTGAACAAGTGGCTCTGTGAGACAACGAAAACCAGCTACACATGCCCAAGCTGGGAAGGGGGTAGTCAGAATAGCAGCTGAAAGGTCAAAGAATGCCCCAGCCCTCCAAAACAAATTAGATCATGTCAGCTCTCTTTGGACAACAATATTTAGCTGTTTGTAACAACAATATTTACAAATTACAATGCAGTGAACATTGTTTTATTTTCATTTCTCCTTTCTTAGGAGAGCTGAAAGAATTCCAGCAAAACATCTGGGTCCAGAAACCATGCTATAAATTAACTTTGGAGATTGAAAAAAGTGTTAGGACCTCAGTAGGGATACCAACTTAACAAGTGAGACGGGTGATGGCTAAGAGGCACATGATATCTTCGGGGTCATGTGTTCATTTATCCAGAAACATTTGCTGAGTAACTACTGTATGTCAGGCACTAGGGAGGAGGAAGGAGAATTCAAAGATGGCTGCTAGAAAGGGCCATTGAGATTCACCTAGGAAGAATCACAGAGCTCAGTGAAGGAGAGAGGAGGAACTAGCAGTACTCTAAGGGAAGAGGCAAGGAGAAAGCACTTCTGGAGGATGACATCCCAGGATCTGGGCTTTGATGGGCAGAGAAAGAGGAGAGGTCAATCCTGTTGGAGTATCTGTGGGTGGAAAAATCATAAAGGGTCAATGCACTGAGTTGATTTGTGGCTACAATGGGGCTAGAACCGAGGTTTCCCAAGTCACACTAAGTTGCATTTAATTATTCCAGATGCTGTTGGTTAATGATTTTCAAACTTGACCATACATTGAATTCCCGAGGAGCTTTAAAAAATAGTGGTACCTGAGTTCCATCCCCAAAGGTTTGACTGAGTTGGGCTATGGTGCGACCTGGACTCTGGGATTTCTACGAGCTACCTAGGAAGTTCCCATTTCAGCCAAGAATGAAAACATGTACTCCAAGTGACCCTCGCTGCTCCTATGCAAAGAAAACACACATGTTTCAACCAACCTCTTTTACACACCTAATTGCACAACAGGTGACAAGTGTTTCTAGGAAACAAGATCTGTTCCACACTTTGGGGAACAGGAGGCATGGTGGTTCATACCATGCACTCAGTCTGTCTAGGCGACAGGCTACTCTGCAGTCTTGTCCCCACTGTTCATTGATTTGATTAAATATATAAATCTCCAAGCTTCATCTTCCTCGTAATAATAATGGGACTGCTACAATAACCATTTCAGAAACTCCATGATGATGGATGTTAATCTCTTTGGGTCACTGTATTAGTCAAGGTTCTCTAGAGTAACAGAATTCACCATATATATGGTGGGATTTATCAAATCAGCTTATACTCTGAAGCAGTGTAGTCCCAAGTGGTCACCTGCATGCCGAGAGCCGGAGAAACCAGCAGCTGGTGGAGCGATCCAAGGAATCTTAGAATAGGAGTGACCAATTATGCAATCCCAGTCCAAGATGGAAAGTCCAGGAAAATCCTTGCAGAAATGTGGTAAGAGTCCAGTTTGAAGAGCAAAGGAGCTGAAGTCCAGTATTCCAGGTGAGAGCGGACGCACCTTCACTCAGGAAGAACTATACTTTGTCTTCACACAATTTCCTCCTTCCTTTCATCTGGGTCCCCAGTCTATGAGAACAGTGCTTCCAACTCAGGGCAGAAATTCCCCCACAACCTGCTGCTCCACAGGCCAGTCATCTCATCAACACACTCAAAATTACATAATCCAGTCAAATCAATAATCCAGATTAATCATCACAGTCACAGATCTCTTTGAGACTATACTAAAAGCTTTGGATAGCCCCCCCCCACGCCCAAAGAATTCAAATATCTACACATTTGAATCCCATTTCACAGAAATTGTCCACTGATAGAGATTATGAAGACCTCCTTCAAAAGGATCACACACGTCCACATTCACCCTGAGTACAGAAATTTTGCTCTGGATAAGGCTTGAATCATACCCAAGTTCTTCCTCAACCTGCCCAACTCTCTTCAGATTTCCTTTGGATGCTACTTTTAATATAGTGGTGCGTGTGTGCAAAACTGTTAGGAACTCTGAGATTCAAACAGGCATAATATAATATATACGTAAACAGAGCAAGGTGAAAGTGAAGACCAATGCATCAAGAAGAGAATGAGAACCAGATGCCTCCATTCAGGGAGGAGTGGAGAGAGAGACAGCTGCCGAGGGGCCCGCTCTGTGGGCTTACCTCTAATCAAGGCTCACAGAGAACAAAACTACAGAATGGCAGATGAAGAAAGGCAGCCTGGGGAAGACTAGGAAGGTAGAAGTGGATGAGTACTGAGGTCAGAGGAGAAGAAAAGCAGCCTTCTCAGATCCTTAAAAGAAGGCCTCTTGGGGAGTAGCACACAACATGTCCATCAACAGGCATTACCGATTTCCAGAACATCAGGCCCCCAGGATCAACTAAGTAGGAAAGCCCCCTCCCAGAGGAGTCATTTGAGGTGGAGGGCACTAATTCAAAAAAGAGAGTCATTTTATGAATTTACCAGTGGCAATAATGGGCAAGATGATTGTTTCTGCTCCAGGACCAGGGCTCTCTGCTGGATACCAGGCTGGGCTCATTTCCTCTGGTCCTCGGTTATCCCCCAATCTTGATGCACCCCAAGCTCTGGACCAGATTGTTGTCCTACAACTGAGCAATCCTTTCCCCCTCTTCAAGGTGGACTCTGTTTCTTAGTTGCACCATCTCTCTGGGGGGCCCCTCAGCATCTTTCCATGTATCCCTGGCACACCGTGGTTTCTTCATCTTCTGAACTCTTATGACATTGACTGCCATGCTCCTGTAGTATAGTTCAAACACTGCTTTCTCTTAGTATAATAGAACCAATGGAGGTCGTTAATCTCAGCTGAGCTTTGTAGAAGGAAAGTTACGTGGAACTGAAGAGACAGCATCTGCAGCAGGTTAAAGGTGGACAGTATGACTATAAAGCAGAGAGAGAAGTGATAGATGTGAAACTTAAAAGATTAAGGACTAAACGATAAGGACCTTCCAGCCCAAGGCCAGCCATTTGGGCTTAACTTGGAAGCAGTGGGAATATAGTCAAGGTTTTCAAGTTAGGAAGTATCACGGTCCAATGCAGATTTTGAAAAGATAATTCTGACCTCCCCGAGGGGTGTGGAACAGATTGGAGATATATGGAATTAGAAGGGGATATAATCTACTAGGAAATTTTATGTAAATAAGCCAAGAGTAAGGCCAGGAAAACTGGTTTGGTTTTGAAAAATATACCTGGATGTGTAAGTGTTGTGAGTGTGTGTGTGTGTGTGTGTGTGTGTGTGTGTGTGTGTGTAGGAGAGAGACAGAGGAACATGGAGTCAGAGAGCAAGTCAGTGTTTATGGCATCATTAAGTTAAACATATGTGATATACAAGAAAGCAGTAAAGCATAGGAATAGAGTCAAGCTGGGGCTGGGAGCCCTTTGACGCCACTCGATAGGATGGGATTGGAGATTGGCCCTGGTTAATCATGGGCAGCAACCTGGTTGGCATCAAGATTAAAGGAAGAGAAAAGGAATAGCCCTGCCATGAGACTGAGGAGGGTCAGAGGAATAGAAGGTGACATGGGAGAGCAGAGTGGGACTCATCCAGAAAGAGGAGCAACAATGTGACGTCATCAGGGCTCACTGGCAGAGGATTTTTCTTCCTTCATGCTGGACAATGGACATTTGTTTCACTTTGAATGATGAGTGTGAGTCCCCCAAGGTAGAAAAGAAACAAATATTAAAAAAAAGAGAGTTGAGCATGGCTTCACATGCCTGTAATCCCAGTACGTGGGAGGCTAAGATAGGAGGATCACAGGTTCAAGGACAGCCTTAGCAATTTGGTGAGACTCCCAGCAACCTAGTAATACCCTGCTTCATAATAAATAAAAAGGGCCGAGAGTATAGCTTGGATGTAGAATGCCCCTGGGTTCATTCCCCAGTAACACACACACACACACACACACACCAAACAAAACACAAACAAAAACAAAAACAAAAACAAATAATATATGCTGAACACAGTCGTAAGCTTTTTATGAACAATAACTTTAAGCAGCAGTGAGCGTGACTGTCCTCATCTCACTGATAAAGAGACTGAGATGTTAAATAACTCCAACCGGTATAACTGTCCATCATGGAGCCAGAGCCAGAGACAGTGTCAGTCTTGGCCTGTGCTCTCTGTCTCATGCATCCCTCGGCTTTCTAAAGAACAAGGCTGAAGAGACCAAGGGAGAGCTCAGGCTTTGGGGGCACTTACTTGATACCTTGAGAAGATGCCAAGACTCAAGGGTTGTGATCTCAGTGCAGTGTGGCTCTGTGACCTCAGGGGTAGGACTAACCAGCAGCCCGGGGAGGGGGCAGGAAATAACCACCATTTCTTGAAGGTGATGGGGAGAAGGCTAGGGAACTACTTAGCTAGGGTGACCAACTGCCCTAGTCTTTCCAAGACTGAAGGTTTCCCAGGACTCAGGAAAAGACACAGTCCAAACAAGCAGCTTCTTTCTGAGCCCCTAGTGAGCCCAGAGGCTGATAGGAATCAGGCCCCCGCTTTGGCTGGATGCCATGCAGGGCAAACAGGTCCTGGGTAGTTCTTAGGATAGCAGTCTGGAGCTCCAAGACCTCTTCATTAGAAAGGTCCCTGATCCCAACTTTACCAAGGCCAAACCAGAACTCTTCAGAAACTCCCTGGGGCAAATGCCAGGAGGAAATGCCTATCCCAATTGGAGAAGAATTATGGGTGATAATCTGCCATTCTCAAATCAGCCCCCTGAGAAGTCCCCTGAGGGATCTGAGGAGGCTCCCAGGAAGCTTTTGTGTCCCCAGAGCATGTGGCTAGCACAGCACCCTGCAGGTCCTCTGCCCTGAGCAGGCCAAGTGCTCAGGGAACCTTGGCCAAGCTGAAGGAAACTCAAAGAGGACTGTTCTTCTCAATTCCCACCAATCCTCTTGTTTTCCAAGACTTCTCCTCAAAGACCAAATCCCTGGTGCCATTCATCTTCCTTAACCCACGATACCAATCCCTGTCCTCTGGCTGGCACTGCGCAACCTGCAGCTCTCGTAGAGTACCCCATCCTGCCTCCGCAGCTTCCCCCTCTTCTGCATCAGACCCTGAGGTGCAGGACCAGCACTTGCCTGCAGCCCTCCAGCTCCCCCATGCACCTGTCTTGCTCTCTTGCTGAGAATGTACTCCTGCCAGCCCTCCCTCACAAGGCACTCATACTAAAAATGCTTTTTTGATGCGCAATAAAAATTTTAGTGTGGAGAAAGTTGTCATTATATCTAGTTGTTTTTTGTTTTTGTTTTTGTGGTACTGGGGATTGGACCCAGGGGAATTCAACCTCCGAGTTACACCCCCCCACCCCATCTGAGACCAACTTTATTTTTATTTTGAAACAGGGCCTTGCTAGCTTGATGAGAGTCTCACTACTTGCTGAGGTTACTTTCAGACCTGCAATTCTCTGGTCTCAGCCTCCCAAGTACTGGGATTACAGCTGTGGACCCCCATGCCTGGGCTGTTTGGTTTGTTAAGGAGGCAAATCCTGTTCATCTGTCTCCTTTTGTGATGGAAGCAGCTCACTGCTGTCAAAACCCATGGCTCCCTAAACCCCAGAACTTCATCTTTCTAATTTAATCCATGTTGAAATCTTCCCTTCTGTATGTATGTATGTATGTATGTATGTATGTATATTCTCTCTCTCTCTCTCTCTCTCTCTCTCTCTCTCCTTCTTCTTTGTGGTACTTGGCATCAAACCCAGGGGCACTCTACTACTGAGCTCCATCCCCAGCCCTTTTTATTTTTTTTTTTCTGAGGTAGGATCTCAGTCAGTCATCAACAGGCTGTCCAGGAGCTTGCAATCCTTCTGCTTCAGCCTCCCAAGCTGCTGGGATTACAGGTGTGTGCCACCTCATCTGGCTACTCCTCTTCCTTCTTATCCCTGTCTTCTGTCCTGACTCGTAGAAGGAGACTCTCCATCAGACAGGACACGAGGAGCAGACAGGTTCTGAGAACAGAGGCCACTTTTGTCTGGATATCTATGGGCTGTGATGACTCCTGAGGGCAGGTGGCTCTAGATAGGACCCCCTATCTAGAAGATGGAAGGGCGGGGGGATAAGAGAGGAGACACACCCAGGACCAACTTGGATCTTGTGCCTTCCTGAATGTGCACCCTCTGAGCAGCACTCAGCAGTCTGAAAGAAGCTCTTGTGTCCTGTCTGCTCATCTCCTGTTCCCCAGTCCCTCACTCACTAACCAGCACCTTCCCCCTGGGTCTCTTCCCTGCTAAGTGTAAGTTGGGAAAGAAAAGGCAGGCAGCTCTCCCCCCATGCAGAAGATGCATCCAGGGCTCACTCTCCCTGTGTTTATTCTTCCTTGTGGCTCCGAGTTTAAAAAAAAAATCAGTTTTAAGAAACCAATTAAAAATCCCTTTTCCCAGTGCAGATACAGTTACAGTAGTCTACCTCAGACTCCCCTCCTTCCAGATTTGCAATCATCCTGAAAGCAGAGTTGTCCAGAAGTGAAATATTAAGCAAATCAAACCTAAAATGTTCCAGAGGTAGAGCAAAGAGAGCTCAGTATGTATAAGTAACATGCTGGGTAGAACCAGGAAACATATGCACATGCATGTGTACGTGTGTGCGCGCGCACACATACACACACACACACACACACACACACACACACACACACACACCGTGCACTGTGCACTTTGGTGACTGCTAAAACTATAACATCTGGAATGCCATTCTGGAAAACTTCCAGATGTTTTCCATGAGGAACACTTTGTAAAAATTGTTAGCCTTCTAGGCATTTGTGAATTTTGTAAGGAGAGTCCGCTCCCAAGCCCACATAGGAGCAAATATAGGATTATAAAGTGCTAAATGCTTTTCACAACTGTATAAGCAATAATGCGCTTTGGGTAAATATTCAGGGAAAATTATTTTTACAGACTGAGCGCATGGGATATGTTCCAATCTGCAATTAGATTTGTATTTCAGAGAAATCAAGGAATGCAGGACAGCTCATCTCGAGGCAGTTTGCCTGGGAGCCCAAGCCCCTAACCTGGGAAATGTCACACATCCTGGTCATTAATGTCCCCGTTTGTAGTTTTTCCAATGTTGGAAGAGGCTAACATGGTTTCATAGCTTGTTATATTTATCTTCCTTCCCGAGGATTTTTATATTGCATTTTATAAATCCGGCTTCAATTTATATGTAAGCCTCATAATCATTAGCATTATGTTAAAGAAAGAGAAAAAAAAGAAAGGGGAAAACAGAAAAGCTTAGGAAGAAGAAGAAAAAAAAACCACTCCAACAACAATGCTTGGGAAACCTTGGGAAGAATTGTTACTTTTAAAATGCCTAATATATAAACATCTTAAAGAAATATCCAGGGTTTCTTTTGAAATCAAAAATTATGTGAAGCAAGGAAAGAATCATAAAAGCTTATTGATTTCCCGAACCCACGGAGTAGAAGTATTTTTAAACCATGATTCACATAAGGGATACATTTGACACATCAAGAGAAACTAGAAACCAGGCTCCGGCGGCCACATCAGATCCTGCTCCCAGCCCAGTTTGTTTACCATTACAGAGTGAAAAGAAATTTGCTCTTCTTTCTCCCTGGAGAATGGTGATTTTTACTGATTTTGTCCTTCTTTAGAAAAGAGACAGAGCTCAGATGGCCATGATAAACTAACCAGAAGTCTCTGCCTTTTAATTCTGCACATCAGTGCCCAGGCTTCCTTCAACTGGGAGCTGCAGGACATTTTCAGGGAAGAACTGGGAAGACAGCGCAATTGAAGCTTCTTTGTGCATAGGTAGATGTCCCTGCTGGAGGCTGTCATGGTGGCCCCAGAGGAGACAGGCCCAGAGGCTGCTAAGGCTCAGGGAACCTCAGCTGACAACAAGTCTTCTTCGTATCTGTCCCTTCTTGGTCTCCCCCTTTCTTCTTCATTGACCTTCCTCACGCGCATGCATTTCCACTACGAGGGCTTTCTTTGAATAAAATCAAGTCAATAACAATATAGTTGCACAACCAGACTTGCTGATACAATAAAATATGAGGCTCTTCCATTTTTTTTCGTTCCCCAGAGTCCTGGAGACCCAGATCGGAGATGTTAGTGTCTGACTAGGACTCATTGCTATCCGTGGCCACCGAAACTCAAAGGACAAAGAGATACACCATGTGCCACAATCTATGCTGTGGCTCCCATCTCACCAGCCTCGTGCACATGTTCTCAGGCGGTGGTTGGTTTTCAAACACCAGGCTTAGCATAGGTTACTCTAAGTTCTTGGTTGCTAACATACATACACACACCCCAGAAGGCTAAGGATATCCACATTCTACCCCAAGGCTGCTTCAAAGACAAAGGGAAAGAAATGAGAAATGGGAAAATGCCCAAGGAATCAGAAAATATCACAAGGTCAACCCACCTAGTGTAAATCAGCGTGCCTGGTTCCAGAGGGTCGCATAGAAACCTCACGCTCAGGTTTAATTTGCCCATCCTGAAGTATTTTTCCTAGTAGTGCCAAATGCCATAATGCTCTCTGTCAGTGATTTGAAATTATTCTATAAGCTACATATCGGGTACACTATTGTTAATGAAATGCACACAAGATGATGAACAACTTCCTTTTCCTGCTGGAGCTCCAGCTGCAGCCAGTGCCTGGATCCTTCGTGCTGTAAATCAGCCCTTTGTACTCCAGGAGGATTCAATGAGCTGCAGGTGTGGGCTTGTGGAAGGCCGCCTGGGATTAGGTAGCAGCATTTGATATGAGATCCCAAACAGCACTGGCAATCTACACGCCACATGCGGCCACAGGCTTTGGAGAAAGCAAAGGAAAAACGCTGATGAAATGTGGCACGGGACCATGGAATGCGATGTCAAACTTTCACATCTGCAGGAAAAGAAAGAGAGTTCCTAATTTTACAGTGATGATGTCATTGAGAATTCATGACAGTGGAAATGATGGGCCAAGGTTTGCAAACTTAACCGCTTAGGCGGCTGCTCACCGAAGGCTGAGCTTTTCAAGGGACAGTGCAGGTTTGTACGGAATGCTGATTTGCCTTCCTGGGCTGAGGCATTATCAGGCGTGTGTGTGTGTGTGTGTGTGTGTGTGTGTGTGTGTGTGTGTAGTGTGTGTGCATGCATTTGCACATGGGCTCTGGAGAGAAGAAGAAGTTGTATTTGAGAGATTATGCTTTGCACAGACCTATACAGCTGATACTTTGCATGCCAAATACATCCTTAGAAATATACTGTCTTTGTGTAATTCAGCATAAAACACTGCTAACCGGCCTTAACAACAATATATTTTTAAAAGATTGATTTCAGACACTCTAAAAATTCTCCAGCCAAGAAAAACTATCATAGTTCACTTTCTCCCCAATGTGAACCACTGAAAAGGGCTTCTTTTTAGATATAGATATATAAATATATAATATATATATATTTTTTTCTTATTTGGGGCTGAAGAGACATAAAAACAAATCTGGTTTGGTGATTAGCATATGAATAAAATATATGAAAGAAAACACATCTTTAATTTTTTAAGAGTCTGTTTTTTATTAGCTTATCTTGATAGTTTAAGTTAATCATTATTTTCAACCATATATGATTTAGATATTATGTCATTAATTCATGTACAGTCCATCTGAGTAATGATTGTGGTTTTCTACTTTACAAATTCATCTACTTCACCAAGAAACCAAGAGAGTCAAATTCCATGCAACATCTGGTTTCCATTGAATGTAATTGCCATTTGCAGAGTTATAATCATGTGTTATTGTAAGGACCACAGTGTCAATCACTCTCCTAATGGGGAAAATTCAATGCCTAAATACCTGGGAGAACAAGAAGCTGACTTAAACAGGTGCATTCAGACACTGGGTTTAAGTAGAATTCTAGCCTACCCATTTAAATAAATCATTTTAAGGAGAAACAATATTCTTTGCATCCCCTGTAGCAAGGGAAAGCATAAAACCCAGGGCTTCAATCTCCCGTGCTCACTTCCAGCACTATATCATGTTTAATCTTTTAAAAAATGTACAAATATGCCCATATCGTACTGATTCCTCATGTTCCTTACATTCGTGGGAACTCCCAAAGGCCAGGCAGGATTTTTGAAGACTTTCTGGGGAAAGAACCCTTCTCTGATTTTTCCTGCCTTACATGAAGTCAGTCGTCTTCCTCATAATGAACAGAAGCCAGACTAGATATAAGGAAGATATTAAACTGCTTGAAACAACCAAGGTCATAATGGGCCTTTCAAACCCACCAGGGGTTTTGTGGGGATAGTCACCTAAGAGGTTGAAAAGATAGTGAAGTATTATGGCAAAAAAATGCACCAGATTCCCCGGACCTCAGTTTCCAAGGTGTTTACAAGCCAAGCCATGTTTGAACCAGTAACTGTTTGGCCACTCCTTCAGAAAGCATTTCCTAAGGCAAAAATCACATACATACCAGGAATTGTACTGGGCATTTCAAGATGACTAAGACACAATCTAAAAGGTGAGAGAGTATAATGAGCAGGTACTTGTGACATGGCACACTTGCTCTAAAGAAGCCTAACTATTGTAGCAGCAGAGATGGACCATTTTGTGCAGCATGGCTGAGCACAAGTGGTAAGACCAAGAGGACTTCCTGTAGGAGCTGACTTTAAGACGGATGGATGGAAGTAGTGGGCTTTCTGTAAGTTACTGGTTAAAAAAAAAAAAAAGGCATAAAGGCCCTTCGTTTTAGCTCTTATTAAGGAAATGTTTATGGAAGTAAACTTGATTCATTCACTAAAAATACTAGAAAAGGGACATTTATAGATTCATTCATCACATAGTTTATATGTAGGGCATTTACTATTCTGTTCATATTCAACTCATTGTACTTCTTTTCTTCTCTATGAGGGACTTAGGAAGGATGAGAGAAGTAGCAATTCCCCAGAGACAAATTTTCTTACCTTGAGGAACACTTTGCAATCCACAAAAGTCTTCCCAAAACACTGGATTTTCTTGCTACAGTAAGGTAAGAATCAGGCTGGCCCCATTGCAACTCGGATCTTAAAAGGTCATGGTGAAAAGAAAAAAATCCCTAGAATTCAAGGCTTCAACCTTCCTGCCTAAGACTGATTAACCTAAGACACGCAGCCTCTCACCTATCCGGGGAGGGACAGAGAGGGATCTTAGCACCTGGCCCACAGGTGATGTCCGTCATAATGGAATGAATGAATGCGTTTTCATCTCTCAATTCAAAATACATACGGAGAAGACTTTTGTCCAGAAAAGTTAAGCCAAGAGTTAATATGCAGCACCGTTTCTATTGGCTTATCGTGCATTTTGTGACCATATTGGCAACTGAATTATTCTCACAGTTTCCCTTCTTACCAAGCAATAGCTGAGGGTCCCCACATCCCTTGAGCTACTGGGATAACCCAGAAATGTTTGAAAATGGCAGGATGAGGCAGGCTGGAATGAGTAAGTGGTAATAAATAAACATGCAGAAAATTATTAAGCAGCAGTGTCAACACACACACACACATACACACAAAAATAACCTCCAAAATAGGAAGGTAGACATTAAAGAAACAGTGTAAGTTAGTAGCTTTAGTTGTGGACCCAGGGGTCCTTTCCTTCTAGCATTAGCCTGTGGGTTTGTTTAGTCTCAATGAGACCCCGGTTGTATCATGGACCCGATAGGAATCGCAGCCACCCAGCCGGCTTGTTGAGAGAATCAACAGAAACGTCTAATACAAAGCTGTGCAAATTATAAAGCAGTGAGCGAATACAGGGAAGTTATTATTATCCCTGACAAATTGAGAGGTGCTTCCCTTTCCACCCAGGGTTGCCAGAGATTGGTTTATAGTAATAACATCTGTCAGGTTGAGGCCCCACTGAAGATCATGAGGCCCCGGGAGGCAGGAATCCAGTTTCTAAGCCCTCTGAAGTCCAGATGGAGACTCTTCCTCAGAAAACTCCCTTGGCTTTTCTGTTTTTATTTATTCATTTCTCAAAATGAGATAATGACTGAAGACTAGGGGGACACTGAGGATCCTTCTAAGCGGAATCTACAGCTTCCAGGATGCCCAAGTGTCTGCTGTGGCTCGGGCAGTCACACCCTATGGTATGGACAGAGCATGTGCCACTTAGGTGAAGATTTCTCCACGCTGTATCCTAAGACAGCTATTGAGTATCCCCCACCAGGGAGGTTTTTATCGTCAGCATCAGGAACTGGCTGCCTCTTTTTCAATCTGGTTCAAGGAACCAGTTGGTAGTCACTGGGAGAGTCCAATGTTCCTGCTCTGG
>PVLC010030028.1:0-11991 GCA_004027655.1 Graphiurus murinus
GCCTCACTAGGTAGCTGAGGCTGGCCGCGAACCCGGATCCTCCGGTCTCAGCCTCCCGAATGCTGGGATTACAAGCGTGCGCCACCACGCCCGGCTGTTTTCTTTTTCTCTTCTTTCCTTTTGGTACTGGGATTTGAGCCTGGGGAATTCTACCTCAGAGCTACACCCAGCCCCCCTTTTTTTTATGGTACTGAGGATTGAACTCAGGGGCACTCTACCTACCTCCGAGCTAATACCTCCAGCCCTATTTTTTTATTCTTTATTTTGAAACAGGGTCTCACTAAGTTGCGGAGAGCCTCACTAGGTAGCTGAGGCTGGCGACGAACCTGGATCCTCCGGTCTCAGCCTCCCGAATGCTGGGATTACAAGCATGAGCCACCATGCCCGGCTCCCAGCACCCCCCCTTTTTTTTTTTTATTTTGAAACAGAGTTTTGGTAAATTGCTGAGGCTGGCCTGAAACCTGCAATCCTCCTGTCTCAACCTCTGAAATACTGGGATTTACAGGCATGTGCCACTGACTTGGCTACCTTAACAATTTTTTAACACCAAAGTTATATTCTTCATGCTTTCCTTAAGTTGATCATTAGATTTATATGAAACTCATAACTTTATGGTTGAAAAAACTCTAACAAATAAATCAAAACAGATGTTAGAATTGATTTTTTTTGTATTTTGAAACTTCGCTTTTTTTCCATGTGTGATATTTTATTCATATAGTTACAGTTCTTTCTCTTGCTATTTTAGCCGATTATCAGCAGTAATCTATTTAATTTTGGGAGAGTCACTTAAATTGGACAGAACTATAATCTAGGGTAGTCGATTTGTTTTTAACTGTTAATAGTATTTTAAAAACTTGTATTTGGCTAATGGCAGCTAAAGAAATAATGTCAGTGAAAGTACTTCAAACGTAAAGTGCTATACAAATGACAGATTTTAGTATTTATTTTTGTGGTGCTGAGGATTGAACCGAGGTGTGCTCTGTCAATGAGCTACATTCCCAACCCTTCTTGTTTTTGAGTCAAGAATTTGCTAAATTATGGGAGCTGGTCTTGAACTTGCCATCCTCCTGCCTCAGCCTCCTCAGTTGCTGGGATTACAGGTGCATACTATTGCTCATGCCAAATGACAGTTCTTTCTTTTGGGTGGGGGTACTAGAGATGGAACCCAGATGCATTCTACCTCCAAGTTATACCCTTAACCTGAGTTTATTTCTTATTTTGAAACAGGGTCTCACTGAGTTGCTGAGACTGACTTTGAACCTGTGATCCTGTCTCAGCCTCCCAAGTACTGGGATTAAAAGCGTGTGCCACCACAGCCAGTTCAAATGACAACTCTTTACAAAAGTTTAATCATATTGAGTCCCCTCTTATGAGACTATCACTATTTAGAGGTTACAAAGATGATTAATGCAGAATTTCTTATCCAATTGTTTTTATTCTTAGTGTCTCTTAAAAAGTCAAGATATAATTCACATACCTTAAAATCCACTATTGTATGCAATTTGGTTTTTAGTGTTTTCACAAAGTTTTGCAACCATTACTATCTAACTTTAGAAAACAAATGACATTCTTTAATAGTATTTTAAGTCCTTCCTGATATGTGACTTTAATCTCTTAATTTTCCTCTTTCTCCAAACACATAATTAAGGGTGACATTGTATGGGGTCTATAACTGTTCATCATTTAGGAAGTGGATGGTATTAGCTTCCTTCTACTAAAACATAATGCTTATGAGAACAAATGCAAAAGGCACAAATCATTTAATAGCAGACCTTATCATTTGAACAAATAAGATTGTTCTGGAGAATTGTAATATTTCACAAATGTAAGACTAAAAAAGGAGAATTCTAAATAACCAGCCAACATGTTGCTTCAAGTAACAAAAGTCTCTCCAAGTGTGGTGGTACAGACCCCTAATCCCAGTATTTAGGAGGCTGAGACAGGAAGATGATAGGCCAGCCTCAGCAATTTAGTGAGACCCCCTCTGTTTCAAAATAAAAAGGGTAGGGGGTGTAGCTCAGAGATAGAATGCTCCTGGGTTCAATCCCCAGTACAAAACAAACTGAAAACGGATCTCCAAATCTAAAGAAAAAAAAATTTTTTTAAATGAAATTCAGGCATGGTGGTGCACACCTGTAATCCTAGTACTTGGGAATCTGAGACAGGTGATCTTAAGTGACCCTATCTCAAGATTAAAAAAAAAAACAAAAAACAACAACAATAAAAAGGGTTGGAGTGTAGTTCAGTGTTCAATCTCCAGTACCATCAGAAGGGAAAAGCAAATTATGCCATATGTACCACATTCTCAAATACATTAAGTAACTTGGTTTCAGAGGCCATTTAATGTCTTTGGATGTCCTCCAGAGATTTGTAGGGTTTGTTTGTTTGTTTGTTTGTTTGTTTTTTGCGGTACTGGGGATTGAACTCAGGAGCATTCTACCTCCGAGCTACACCCCCAGCCCTATTTTTTATTCTTTATTTTGAAACCGAGTCTCACTAAGTTGCGGAGTGCCTCACTAGGTAGCTGAGGCTGGCCGCGAACCCGGATCCTCCGGTCTCAGCCTCCTGAATGCTGGGATTACAAGCGTGTGCCACCACGCCCGGCTTGTTTGTTTGTTTTTAAACATGAATGAGTCCATAGATTTTTTTTTTCTAATACTTTCAGTTAATCTCAGGCTTTCCAAACTTAAAAATGGTTAAATACCAACCACCACTTAACAGGGTTGATGTAAACAAAGCTGTGTATTTGCTGCAGGATCCCAGATGCCTCAAGTAAGTGTAGGGAGAAGCTCAGAGAAAGGTGGAATAGGTTTATTAAGTACTCATCCAGTACAAAAGTTCGAGTGCTGCTGGAGTGTTGCATCAGGGCAAGTGTGAGCTATCTCACTCCATTTCTCACTGAGAAGTGTGTGTGCCATCTCACTCATTTCTGCACAGAAGAGGGTTTAGATTCCTCTTGGATGTTTAGGCAGAAGAAGTTTGTCCGGACAAGAGTAAGGTCAGAGCTACATAAAGAATTATGAATCATAAGATATCAGGCTAATTTCTTTGGTGTTTAAGAAAAACATTCCTCACATGAAAGATGAAATGTCTTGTCATGAACTGGTGGGTAAGTTTTGTGGCAATCCCTACCAACAGCAAAAAATCCCTTAAGATGAGCATAGGATTCACAATAGTGTTGGTTGAAAGGAAAACCTCAGTATTTAACTGTGGCCATATAGTGTTCCATTATAGCTTGCCAATGTATGGCAGGCACAAGCTATGGCTTGGTCAAATCCCACCTGAGTGAAGGCACATCATTAGAGATCATCTGAGTGTTGCATAGTTTTGATGTCATGGCTTTTTGTTTTGTTTTGCAGGGGATCCTTTTTGTTTTTGTTTTGTTTTGCAGGGAATCCCAGGGAGCCTCTGATAAAATAGGGCTGGGGGAGGTATCTCCCCAGTACCACTAAAAAGCTAGATATAGAGGATGTGCACACAGCAGGGCGCAGTGTTATTTACCATTTTGTGTGTGTGTGTGTGTGGGGGGGTACTGGGGATGGAATCCAGGGGCATTCTACCTCTGAGCTACACTCCCAGCCCTATTTTTTATTCTTTATTTTGAAACAGGGTCTCACTAAGTTGTGGAGGGCCTCACTAAGTAGCTGAGGCTGGCCACAAACCCAGATCCTCCTGTCTCATCCTCCCAAGTACTGGGATTACAAGCGTGTGCCACCATGCCTGACAGTGATGTCATGTTTATTTGAGGGGAATGAGAACGATTGTGAGGGTACAGATTGGAGAATCTATTATAAGAGAATTTTGTATATTATGGAATAATCAGCATTTACTCACTTATTTATTTATTTACTTGCTTATTGCAACTGAATTCAGGGGCATTCTATCTCTGAGTTACACATTCAGCCTTATTTTATTTTATTATTGTTTTTTTGTGGTACTGGAGATTGAACCCAGAGGCATTCTACCTTCAAGCTACATTCCTAGCCTGTTTTTATTTCTTATTTGGAAACAGGGTCTTGCTAGGTTGATGAGGTTCACTACTTGCTGAAGCTGTCCCTGAGTCTGCTATCCTCCTGTCTCAGTCTCCCAAGCATAGGGATTACAGGTGTGTGCCACCACGCCCAGCATTATTTTATTTTTTTATTTTGAAACAGGATCTTGCTATATTGCTGAGGGCCTCTAAATTGCTGAGGCTGGCCTCAAACTGTTATCTTCCTGTCTCAGCCTCCTAAGTAGTGGGATTAAAAGTGTATGCCATCATACCCTGCTGGAACTGGCCTGTTTTGCTCTTTGTACTTCCTTTGTCCTTGCTGAGAAGGGAGGCTGAAGTTTCTTAGGGCTATTGATGATTGTAAGAGGAGCTATGGACTTTGACTTTGATGACAGAGTGTTAGAGGAGCTTGGAGAGATTATAGGACAGTTTGAGGATAGAACCTAATAAATTTTTACCTTAAAACAGGAATATACAAATTAAAGCAGTAACTTCTCTACTTTGTTCAGCAATCCTTTGTCATTTGATAGTGCTTTTTCCTAAGTAGCATGATACCTTTTAGGTGGGGGAAGGCCATTTTTCTTTTCAATTTTCATGTGCATTTGCTGTTAGATTGAAAAGAAATCTGCCTTTTTTTTTTTTTCAGTACTGAGGATTGAACCCAGGGGCATTCTACCTCTGCGCTACACCCCCAGCCCTATTTTTTATTATTTTGAAACAGGGTCTCACTAAGTTGTGGAGGGCCTCACTAAGTAGCTGAGGCTGGCCGTGAACCTGGATCCTTTGGTCTCAGCCTCCCAAGTACTGAGATTACAAGCCTGTGCCACCACGCCCGGCAAATCTGCCTCATTTTAACAGGTCTCATTACATCTTTTCTTATTGTGTAGAAGGTACCTTCCTCATTGTTTTCCTTTAAAAAAATCAGATTCTCAAGGATTAACTAAAATGGTTGTCAACTAAGAATACCTTGGGTTTTTTGTTTTTAACAATTCTTATAGGTAAATTTTAGTTAAGACTTAAATGAAATGCATCAGTGGTCTTCTGCCTTCCTTATCCCATTCCTCTGCCTGCCTCCTTCAGTAAAACCATTGAAGAACAGTCGGTTAATAAAAATCCACTTAAAAAGAAAGTTTCAGTTTTTAGCTGCTATTATTATCACTACTACTACTACTTTGTGGGTGGGTACAGGGAATTGAACCAGCAGGGGCATTCTACCTCTGAGTTACACCCCCCAGCCCACCCCTCCCTTCCTCCCTCCCTCCCTTCCTCCCTCCCTCCCTCCCTCCCTCCCTCCCTCCCTCCCTTCCTTCCTTCCTTCCTTCCTTCCTTCCTTCCTTCCTTCCTTCCTTCTTCCCAGGGTTTCACTAAGTTGATGAGAGTCTCACTACTTGCTAAGGCTGTCCTTGAACTTGTGATCCTGTCTCAGCCTCCCAAGTACTGGGATTACAGGCATGCATTACCACCACGCCTGGCTTTATTTTTTAGTTTTGAAATAGGGTCTCACTAAGCCGGGCGTGGTGGCGCATGCTTGTAATCCCAGCATTCAGGAGGCTGAGACCGGAGGATCCCGGCTTGCGGCCAGCCTCAGCTACCTAGTGAGGCACTCCGCAACTTAGTGAGACTCGGTTTCAAAAAAGAATAAAAAAATAGGGCTGGGGGTGTAGCTCAGAGGTAGAATGCCCCTGAGTTCAATCCCCAGTACTGCAAAAAAAAAAAAAAAAAAAAAAAAGAAAAGAAAAGAAATAGGGTCTCACTAAGTTGCTAAGGCTGGCCTTGAACCTATGATCCTCCTGTCTCAATCTGGGATTACAGGCCCTAAAAAACGTTTAATCTGGCCTTAGCAATTTAACTGAGACCCCTCCCCCCCTTTTTTTTTCTCCCGTGGCCCTGGATATTGAACCCAGGGGTATTCCACCTCTGAGCTATACCCCCAGCCCTATTTTATTTTATTATTATTGAAACAAGGTCTTGCTAGGTTGATAAGAGTCTCACTACTAAGCTGGGCGTGGTGGCGCACGCTTGTAATCCCAGCATTTGGGAGGCTGAGACCAGAGGATCCGGGTTTGTGGCCAGGCTCAGCTACCTAGTGAGGCACTCCGCAACCTAATGAGACCCTGTTTCAAAATAAAGAATAAAAAATAGGGCTGGGGGTGTTGCTTGGAGGTATAATGCCTCTGAGTTCAGTCCCCAGTACCTCAAAAAAAAAAAAAAAAAAAAGTCTCACTATTTGCTGAGACTATCCTCAAACCTGCAATCCTCCTGTCTCAGCCTCTCAAGTACTGGGATTACAAGTGTGTGCCACTATACCTGGCTGAGACCCTGTTTCAAAATAAGAAGAACTAAATAAATAAATTAAAAAAAAAAAATAAGAAGAACTGCGGGTGTAGCTTAGAGGTAGAAAGCCCCTGAGTTCAATCCTCAGTACAAAAAAAAAAGAAAAAAAAAAAAGATTCAGTCCTCTATACAGTAACTTTATACTGTAAAATGGCATTATAAAAGCTCTCTATATATTTCCAAATTTCTCAATCCCAAAAAAGGCTCGCACACACCCCTGGACATTGGGGTTACTTCTCTAATCACTTTTATTCGCACTTACTCATTGGCACTTACTCTGGTGTACTAACCAGACTTGAAGCGAAAGAAATAATCTAAAGATAAATACTGTAATGGTTTGGATTTGGGGTGTCCCTCAGCCCTCACGTAAACGCTTGCTTGTAATGTCAGCAGTGGATAAGTCCATTGGGATGAATTTATCTGGGTGATGGCCTGGGCTGGTAGGCTGTGGCTGGAGTGGTTTGGGGACTATGTATGATTCCTTCTCCCCTCGCTTGGTATCTTGCTTCTGGCTTCCCTGATTTGAGGAGCAAAGTCTTGTTCTCTCTCTCATTCCACTTCCTGCCACCAGCCTGCCCTGAGACCTGTGAGCAAATAAATCTTCCTTCTTCTAAATTATGTGGTCAGGTCTTTAGGTTATAGCTTTGAAAATGCTGACTTAGACAAATACTGAAGTTTTTGTTGCTCATATTTACTTTTATTTCTAAAGTAACTTTTTATAAACTAGGTGTGGTGGTGCATGCCTGTAATCCCAGTACCTGGGAAGCTCACACAGGAGGACCACAGGTTAGCGGCCGGCCTCAGCAACTTAGCGGGGCCCTCTGCAACTTAGACCCTATTTCAAAATAAAAAATAAAATAGAACTGGGATTATAGCTCAGAGATAGAATGCCTGTGGGTTCAATCCCCAGTACCCCCTAAACTAAACTAAAATAACTTTTTAGAAAGATGGTTTTCTGCTGTTACAACTTTTAAAGCTATGAGCACAAAGGTAATTAACTGGTATTACTAATCTTTTTTTTTTTTTTTTTCGGTACTGGGGATTGAACTCAGGGGCATTCTACCTCCGAGCTATACCCCCAGCCCTATTTTTTATTCTTTATTTTTGAAACCGAGTCTCACTAAGTTTCGGAGTGCCTCACTAGGTAGCTTAGGCTGGCTGCGAACCCGGATCCTCCCGTCTCAGCCTCCCAAATGCTGGGATTACAAGCGTGCGCCACCACGCCCGGCTTGGTATTACTAATCTTTCTTGATGCTTTATATGATGCCTTTGTGATAATTTCGAGTTGGACCCTTGCACATATGTGCACATCCTTTGGACTGGCCCATGGGGTTTAGTTTCTGTATTTATCACCTTCTCATCTTTCTTAGTCCATATGTTCTGATGAAGTTTGTCTTGGCTTTGGATATGCCAAATTACTTTCTGCTAAGGTAAATATATTGCCAGCTAAATTTTTGCACTCAACCCCAGAATGTTTCTTCTTCTTTGATGTTGAGATTATTTTGACCAGAAGAATTACATTTTATTTTACTCTACATTTCTTGGCCATTTGCTTCCCACTACTAACTGCTCTAAAGCACAAAGCCTCATAAAATAGCTCCTAAAACTTCTGTACACTGTGGGCAGAGGTCAGGCAGCATGAACTCATTATTAGTTTGTATTAATGATTAATGAATTTATTTTTTGCAGTACTGGGAATTGAACCCAGGGCTTATTATATGCTAGGCAAGTTCTGTACTACCGAGCAACATCCCCAGGCCTTGCCTTGATTTATAGAAACAGTATTCTGAAATTCTAAGTTTGGATTTCTGGTGAAGTTTACATCCTGTTTTTTCAATTCAGGGCCAAACCTGATTGCTTAGAACTGTCCTGTTTATCATAGAAGAGCCTTGCCCACCCCCTACCCCCACCCACTGTGCAGTTTCCCATAGAGCAAAGTAGCATGAGTCAATACATATTGAGCTACTTAGGTGCTTAGTATCAAAATAGTGATCTTGGTAAATGCATAAAACTTCCCCAGAGGGGAATCACATTAATGCAAAGGTACAAAATACAAAGATGTGCCTCACATTTTAGGATCCTTTCTGTCTGTTTTATTTTATTGTACTAGGGGTATTAAACCCAGGGGTACTCTGCCACTGAACTACACTCTCTAGCCCTTACTATTTTTTATTTTGAAACAGGGTCTTGTCAAATGCCAAGGATGGTCTTGAACTTGCCATCCTTTTCTCTTAGATTCCTGGGCCTGCAGGAGGTGTACTTGATTCTGTATGAGTCCATCATTTTATAGGATTGTGGGAAAG
The DNA here is from genome assembly GCA_004027655.1 of Graphiurus murinus. Taxonomy (NCBI): domain Eukaryota; kingdom Metazoa; phylum Chordata; class Mammalia; order Rodentia; family Gliridae; genus Graphiurus; species Graphiurus murinus. The sequence continues at coordinate 8,629 of PVLC010030028.1, forward strand.
TTTGTGTGATATTTTCTGCTTAAAAACCTGATTTAGAAAAAATGCTGTCCTTTCTCATTTTCAGATTGAGTAATTGCGGAGCCCCACATTGTGGTGTACTCTTGTAATACCAGTACTTGGGAGGCTGAGACAGGAGGATCACAGGTTCGTGGCCAGCCTCAGCTACTTAGTGAGGTTCTCCACGACTTAGTGAGATCCTGTTTCAAAATAAAGAATAAAACAAAAAAATAGGGCTGGGGCTGTAACTCAGGTAGAATGCCCCTGGGCTTAATCCTCATTACCACAAAAAAGAGAAAAAAAATAAAAAAGAATGAGCATTTGCTAGAGAGTAGGAGGAGGTAATTGAGGCCTCCTTAAAGAACTGAACTGTTCTGTGTGTTTATGCACTTGCCATGATAGTGCCAAGAATGTATATATTCAGGTGGTCTTTCCCAGAGCCTGCCTGTTTGGTTTGGTCATAAAACACTAAGTTGCTTAGGGGTGGGATGGAGCAAGAATACTCTTCTAATGGTTTCTTGTTTTAACTCTCAACAAAGCTGTGTCAATTCCCTTGACTTTACAGACTATTGTCCAGAAGAAAAGATGTTTGGTTTTCACAAGCCAAAGATGTACCGAAGTATAGAGGGCTGCTGTATTTGCAGAGCTAAGTCCTCCAGTTCTCGCTTCACTGACAGTAAACGTTACGAAAAGGACTTCCAGAGCTGTTTTGGGTAAGATCAGTTGATGTTTGTATCATTCTTAGAATGAAAATCAATCACAGCATATGGAAAAATTTCTAAGCAAAGCGATTAGGGCAATGTGCTAATAATCAAAATCACTTATAGTTTAATCTATTTAAGGCTTCCGTTCTTAAAATGAATGAAACAATACTGACAGCATATTTTTTTCCAGATTATTAGGAGTTACCTAATTAATTGTGAAGCCCCTTATGGTTCAAATTAGGGAAACCCTTTTGTTGTTAACTTCAGAATGTATAAAAGAATTTTTAAAGATTATCCTTATTCTTCCTTATTAATAATGGTCATGCAATATTTTTTCTGTATTTTTCTAAGCAGTAGAAATTATATTTTGACCTAACTTGCTGAGAAAGATGACACTGAGACTTACTGTTCTGCCCTGAAGTTTTTCAGGATCTATTAGCTTTTATTTCATAATTTTATTTATCTTTTAGCTCTTGGCAATAAACTTTTGCTTAATAAGATAGAATTTCCTCCCTCCCAAGCTACACTGCCAATCTTATTTTTATTTATTTGAATTAGGGTCTTAATAGGTTGATGAGAGTCTCACCATTTCCTGAGGCTGTCCTCGAACCTGCAATCCTTCTGTCTCAGCCTCCCAAGTACTGAGATTACAGGCTTGTACCACCACGCCTGGCTAGATGGAATTTATTTTCAGCAAATATTAGATAAAATAAAATGTTTAAGCCAGATGTGGTGGCGCACGCTTGTAATCCCAGCATTCGGGAGGCTGAGACCGGAGGATCCAGGTTCACAGCCAGCCTCAGCTACCTAGTGAGGCACTCCGCAACTTTGTGAGACCCTGTTTCAAAATAAAGAATAAAAAATAGGGCTAGGGGTATAGCTCGCAAAAAAAGAAAAAAGAAAAAAGTTTAATATCAAACCATTTTCCCATGTTAGAACTACCTATTCCCTCCACCGTTTCTGGGGATCCAACTCAGGAACTCTGCACGCTTGTGTTCTACCAGTAAGCTACATCTTCAGTCTTTTTATTTTATTCTGATAGAGAGTTTTGCTAAGTTGCTCAGGCAGGCCTTGAATTTACAGTTTTCCTGCCTCAGCCTCTCCAGGTGCTACGATTATATGTGTACACCACTATGCCCAATTTAACTGTCTTTTTAAATTTTTTTTTTTTTGCAGTACTGGGGATTGAAATCAGGGGCATTCAACCTCCGAGCTATACACCCAGCCCCATTTTTTTATTCTTTTTTATTTTGAAACCGGGTTTCACTAAGTTGTGGAGTGCCTCACTAGGTAGCTGAGGCTGGCCGACCCGGATCCTCCGGTCTCAGCCTCCCAAATGCTGGGATTACAAGCGGGCGCCACCACGCCCGGCTAAATTTTTTTTTTTTTAGTATCTTCATTTCCAATTGTATGCATAGTATCAACATATTCCAGTATATATTTATTTATTTATTTATTTATTTATTTATTTTTGCGGTACTGGGGATTGAACTCAGAGGCATTCTACCTCCGAGCTACACCCCCAGGCCTATTTTTTATTCTTTATTTTGAAACCGAGTCTCACTAAGTTGCGGAGTGCCTCACTAGGTAGCTGAGGCTGGCCTCGAACCCGGATCCTCCGGTCTCAGCCTCCCGAATGCTGGGATTACAAGCATGCGCCACCACGCCCGGCTCTCCAGTATATATTTATAATTCTGAAACAATGTAGTAAGTGGAAAGTGCCTCAAAGGTATAGTTTAAAAGTAATTTAGCAGCTGGGCCTGGTAGTAGATACTTGTAATGTAATCCCAGTACTTGGGAGGCTGAGACAGGAAGATCACAGGTTCATGACCAGCCTCAGCTACTTAGTGAGGGGCCCTCCACAACTTAGTGAGACCTTGTTTCAAAATAAAGAATAAAAAAATAGGGCTGGGGGTGTAGCTCAGAGGTATAATGCCCCTGGGTTCTGCAAAATATAAATACACAAATAAATAAATAAATTGGCAACTAGTCTTATAGATTTTTCTCCCTATATGGATATAATCACTTTGAAAGTTACAACACCCCTCTGTATTTTGTTTGTTGTGAAACTGGAATATCATAGCATATTATTTTACTTACGTGGTGGTATTTTATTGCTAAATAAAGTTTCCACACTTTTTTTTTTGTACTGGGGATTGAACTCAGGGGAATTCTACCTCTGAGCTATACCCCCAGCCCTATTTTTTTTTTTTTTGCGGTACTGGGGATTGAACTCAGGGGCATTCTACCTCCGAGCTATACCCCCAGCCCTATTTTTTATTCTTTATTTTGAAACAGGGTCTCACTAAGTTGCAGAGTACCTCACTAAGTAGCTGAGGCTGGCCTCAAACCCAGATCCTCTGGTCTCAGCCTCCCAAATGCTGGGATTACAAGTGTGCGCCACCACGCCCGGCTTCCAGCCCTATTTTTTATTCTTTATTTTGAAACAGGGTCTCACTAAGTTGTGGAGTGCCTTACTAGGTAGCTGAGGCTGGCTCCATGCATTTCAAGAAAGTTTTGTTGTTTTTTTTTTGTATTGGGGATTAAACCCAAGGGGATTCCATCTGTGGGCTACACCCCCAGTCCCCCCCGCCCCCCTTTGGTGGTACTGGGGATGGAACCCAGGGGCATTCCACCTCCGAGCTATATCCTCAGCCCTGTT
>PVLC010030029.1:0-19769 GCA_004027655.1 Graphiurus murinus
AAAAAAAAAAAGTAATTATAATCCTGTATGTGTCATAGATTTTTCCCAGTCTAAAATTTGCCTTTAAGCTTTGCTTAATGGTGTCTTATCATAAAAATGTTTTCTAGCCCTATTTTTTATTCTTTATTTTGAAATGGGTCTCACTAAGTTGTGGAGTGCCTCACTAGGTAGCTGAGGCTGGCTGTGAACCTGGATCCTCTGGTCTCAGCCTCCCAAATGCTGGGATTACAAGCATGCGCCACCATGCCCGGCTTGAGAATTGATTCTTAAAGGACTGATGAAAATATATATTCACCACTGTTGAAATTACATCGTCTCAGTTCTTACATAACCATATTTCTAACAATGGAACATAGTTAGTCTAATTTCTTGATTTAAAAATAGTTCCTTCAAATTGGAAAAAGATTTTTTTTTTCTTTCAGTTTTAACCTAGAAGGCATTCTGAGTGTCAGGTAGAGTCACTTTGCAGGTTAATGAGTGATATGTCTCAGCCCAGCCAGCCACCCTAAAACTCTGTTTGGTTTGCAATGTGAAATTAAGCATTTTTCTGATTGTCATTCAACTTGTGTAAGAGGTAAAGCTAGCATTAGAACTCAGAAATCTCTGATTTCAAAATCCTTACCTTTTATTGCCTGCCATTATGCAAATTAGAATATAGGAAAACCACAAAAGGAGGCTACCATTCTTTATGTCTATTCTGATAACCTATAAAATTCAAAATGTATGTCAGATTGGGATCCAGTATCTTGAAATAATTTCTTCCTAAAGGTGGCAATTAACATACAAACAACAAACACATGAAAAGCACACACAAAATAGAAATAAAACAAAGTAATGGAAAAAATGTATATTTTAAATATCATAAACAAATGATGTCTTTTGGGATTCAGTAATGATGACATCATTTTGCATATGAATAACATAAATAACATGGAATGCCAATCACATATTTGCATCAAATAAAATCCTTTTCAGATTAACACACCCTGCAAAAAGTGTAGGAAATTAAATTGTTTACCTTGTGAATAAGGCCTATGAATAAGACCTATGAAAGTAAATTGTTTACCTTGTGAATAAGGTAGAATACTATGAATTTTAGACAGGAAAATTTTTTTTTCAGACAGGAAAATTATGGAAGCTTAATTAATTATACAATGAAAAAACTAACAATAGAAACAAACATCATCCATTTGTGACAGGAGAAGAACATACAAGATATAAAATAGTGTAACAATGAAGAGAAATATTTCACCAGAGCTGGGAGATGTTAAATCCTTGACGCAAGTTCGATGGGGACGAGTGACTATTAAGTGCACACTCCTCAGGCTGTGTATGGATCGGAGGTGTGAATAAGGAACCAGCTGACGTGTGGAATTGGTTTTTTAAAAATGTGAAATGCTTGAGGTTGACATTTGTTAAAACCCATTCCACTAAAATGGTATAATTTTTAATAAATACACAAGAAACCAAAATGTCAAAAGATGAATCAATCTTCTCTTTTAAGATCTTTTGGAGCTGTGCTTTTTCTCACCCCTACTGAGACTCTCTCGCTTGGAAATTATTCACAACAAAAGGACAAGTCTCTCATTTTTGTAGCCATAAGGGGATAAGAGAGATGCTATTTGAATTGTAAAAGTCTCTTTTTAAGTGCTTACTTTAAAATAAAGATGGTACTTTAATCTGAAGAGCAATTCTTTTTCACATTTGCTGTCTAATAGGAGGCACAGTTTCAATTCATCATTTGGATGACTTTAATTATTAAATATGAAATAAATTCCCCATTTCTCCATTAGGTTACTTAACTTCAATTTTCACAATGTAATGGAGTAGGAAAGGTCAAGGGATCCCTTCCTAAAACCTGAGTAGAAAACCTCATTCACCGTCTAGGCAAGAATGGCATTAACTGTAGATGGAGCGTCACTGGTGCTTACGGAAATAGGTTCCAGGAGGTAGCGAAGAACCTATGGCTCTTTGGAAAAGTTTTTTAAAAATTACATATTTTCCACTCTGGCTCTGCACTTTGTTTCCCTTCCTCCTTCCCTGGCAAATAGTAATCCTTCTGCCCATAAGGAGACAGTTTGCTGCTGGGCTGTAGGAGTGACAGAATTCCACTATTTACTCCCAGCCATACCATATATAAGTGGGGGAGATGTCTTCAGAGAGCTGGCCCTATCTCAGAATCACATATTTCTCTGTCACGAATCTTAATGTCATGGGAGAAGAGATGACTCTGAGAAGAGCCTGAAGGGTTCCCTGAGAGAGAGAGAGGAAACTCAACTCAGGAGCAGTGGGGTCCTTGACTTACATGATGGAAAAGAATTTTAGCATGTGCCACTCAGAGGCATAGACAGAGGTTCATTTAGGAACAAGGAGTACACATTCAAGTGAGAGTATGGCCAGCTCAAGTTTTGGGAGTTCATAGCTCTTCTTGTAAAGGAAGCTTGGTGAAGGGTGGGTATGGGAATGTATGTGAGGATCACGTCTGTCAGGTGATTTTGGGTGATCTCAAGATGGTTCATGGTTGTCTGATCATTTCCTGGATCCCTGGCATGGTCTCCATTGTCTAATCAATGGGTATTCTGGAAAACTCCCTATGAACAGGTTCATTAGGATATCATATCTTTTCTGCTTAAACTATTCATTGGGGTGGTTAATTAACAATATACAAGGTAATTATCATAGGTGAATAAACTTTTGGTTAGTTTTAAAATCCATAGATTTCCCAGGAAACTGAGAGTGATAGACCTGGCTTAGGGAGTGGCAGCCCTGGAAAATATATAGAACTTCTGAATTAAAATTGTATTTTAATTCTCCTTTCTACTTATTTCTTCTATCCTACAGATTACCACAATATAGTAAGATTTTAAAAATAATGCATTCAATAGAAGGGAAAAGGTTCTCTGTTACTTAAGCACTTCAGAGATCCAGTAGTTCTTAAACCTTAGATTTCATCAGAATCATTTGCAGGGTTTGTTAGAACAGATTGCTGTACTCCAATTCCAGAATTTCTGATTCAGTAGGAATGGAGAAGGGGTACAGACTGCATTTCTAACAAGTTATCACGTGGCTTGTGGCTTCTGCTACAAATCCAGGAACATACTTTGAGAACCACTTGAAATCCCAGGAAGTGGGCTGCAACTCCCTTGTGTGCCTCAAATAGGTTAAAAATGAACTGATATATGGACTAGTGAAATGGTAGTGTCTCCTCTTATAGAGTTCTTAAGTCAAAGAAAGGTAGAAGACAAAATAGCTCTCTCCCTACACAGGGGAAGAGGAGTCCCCAAAAGAGAGGTACCACAAAAGCTCTTGGGAGGTGGGCTTTTAAACCTTACTGAGTGTATTGGTAAGGGTTCACTAGAGTAACAGAACTCACAGAACATGTAGATGGAAAAAGGGGATTTATTAAATCAGCTTACAGTTCAAAGTAGTGCAGGCCCAGGTTTCCTACTGCATGAGGAGAGCTAGAGGAACCAGCAGCTGGTCTAGTGGTCTAAAAGCTGGAGTCTCAGAATCACAGTGACCACTAATTCAGTCCCAGTCTAAGATGGAAAGGCCAGGAAACTCTCCAGAGAAACTATGATGAAGATCTAGTTTGAAGAGCTGAAGACGGATATCTCAGATGAGTATAGACACACTGTCTCCAGGAAGAACCACACATGGCTTCACACAGCATCATTCTCCTTCTTCTATCTAGATCCTGTGCCTATCAGAACAGTGCTGCCTATATGCAGGACAGGACTTCCCCATCAATCTGCCATCACATAAATCAATCATCTCCTCAACGCACCCAGAGTCACGCAATCTTCGGTGTTGATCCAGTCAAGTTGACAATCCAGACTAACCATCACACTGAGGTTCCCCATCTGCTCTTTTATGATTGATCAGAATTGGGTTTTGGGGAACCAATTCATTATTCAAATTGTTATCTTGTGGGCGAGTGGGCCCTGATCTCCTGGCACCTACCAGACTCTCACCTTCCTGCTCACCTCTCCTACATCACAAAAAGCTATATATATATAGCTTTCTTTTTTTTTTTGGTGGTGGTACTGGGGATTGAACTCAGGAGCATTGTACCTCTGAGCTACACCCCAAGCTCTATTATTTTTTATTCTTTATTTTGAAACTGAGTCTCACTAAGTTGTGGAGTGGCTCACTCGGTAGCTGAGGCTGGCCGCGAACCCGGATCCTCCAGTCTCAGCCTCCCGAATGCTGGGATTACAAGCATATGCCACCACGCCTGGCTATATATAGCCTTCTTAAGCCCCTGCTGTTCCCAGATCCTCTGTCCTGCCTCACTAGCTCATTTTTGGTGTAATAAGTGGATCATAGAGAGGCCAGAGCCATAGGCCTGTTGCCTATATATTTACTTGTCTATTTACCCCAGGGTGCATATCAATATTATCATTTTGTAAATATGCCATGACATAAAAAAGTTGGGGAATGTACTCAATTTTATAGAAATTTAAGACTTCTATGATTTAACTCTATTGGAAAAAGCTTAGTAAGCATAACTTGTCTGGAATACAATATTTAAAATGATGCAAGGAGTCCTTGAATCATTCCCCAAATAGTTACACTTTGTAAGAAGAAGATAAAGAAATGAGAATACTGTGATGTTTGAGTCCATGAAAGTCCAGTTATTTGGTGGTTATCTCCTAAAATTGTAATGAAGCTGAAAAATTCCTATTGCCTAGTGATGGTATAGCTGTAGTGTGCCATACTCATGTGTTTGTGGTAATGCTGGTGCAAACATACCTACTGCACGCCAGTTGCACAAAAGTATTATGCACAGTACACAATACTTGGCAATAAGAAATGACCACATTATTGACTTATGTAAGTATAGTAAATACATACTTAATATACAATAATGATAAAAAGTATAGCAGAACACCTTTTATCATTATTGTAGAGCATACTTCTTGTGCTTATAAAAAAAGTTATCATAAAGAAGTATGCTGGGTTATGTCAGCAGCAGTCTCATACATTTTGTGTCTAACCTGTCTGTTGATTGCATGGAGGTAAATTTGGACTTACAGGGCTTCCACTGATTGGTGCATACCATCTAGGTTTGTGTGAATGCATTCTACTTGCACAGAGAAGAAATTGGCAAATGATGCCCTTATCAGAAGCCATTCCTGTCATTGAGCAACTCGATTGAATTTGCTGAGCAGGTTCTTTGTGGCAGGCACATTGCAGATGTTTAAGATGTTGTCATGTCAGTTTTCAGCCCAGTCTAATGAGGCAGGTATTTGCTCGTTTACTTTACCTGACTGCGATTTAGAGTACACAGGTAATTTGCTCAAGATCATGGAGCTGATAAATGGAACCAGAGCCAAACTCAGTTTTCTCTGACTTGAAATTCTGAGCTCAATCACCTGGTCTCAGGGGTAGAGTACATGCAGGAGCCCTTTCTTTGTGTCATGTGAAATCAAATTGCCTTCAGAAAAAATTTAAGCCAAGCTGAGGTTATATCTAAATTTGCAGTGAAGAGGCAACCCAAGAAATTACTACTTTACTGCCTTACCTTATTACAATTCAGATACTTTAAGCGTGCAAGGGATTATTTGGCTAGAAGTTTTTTTTTGGGGGGTGGGTGGGGTCCTGGGGATTGAACCCAGGAGTGATCTACCTCTGAGCTGCACCCCCAGCTCTACTTTATTTTTATTTTGAAACAGGGTTTTGGTAAGTTGCTGGGTGGCTATAAGTTTAATGCATGAGATTACCAGGTCTCTTCATGAGTGTATGTTTTCCTTTGATGTTTAGCTGCAGCTGACACCTGTAGTGTTTCATAATTTCTTGCTGTATCATATAGACATAAGCAGTGATGAATTAGGTAGTTAAATCATAATAAATGGATTTGCTCAATAGTAGGTTTGAGGACCAAATTTTGGGGAATAGTTTTCCACATTGCATCACTGGGTCTCAGTTCAGAGACCCTTATCTAAAACTATTTGTCTTTGCCACTATGGCCAGCCTTTTCTGGGTTTCAAACTTTTCCACCAATTTATTTTGCCTACCTTGTCATTGTACCACCTTATTTTCTAACTTATAAACACTCTTTACCTTAATTTGCATTTCTATTTTGCTTGCGGTTTAATTCATCACTTGTAATGTTAAAAGGGCTCATTAATTTTTTTTATTGTGGCTCAACTCACATTTAGTCTCAGTTTGAGATGAGCCCATTCACAATGGGGTGCCAAAATAAGTGTTTTAACTGCATGATTTATTAATTATTTTAGCAGATTTTCTTCAACTATTTTAATTGGTGTTGTGTCATATTATTTTTGTCTTGACTACTCAAATTAAATGTTCATCTATTAATATGTTGAATACAAATGCAGAAAAGGAAATTATTTGAGTGAATTAAGGCTTGGACCTGGAAAATGTACTGCAACTAAAAACCTGCAGGACTTTAAAAGGTTGACATCTGATAATAAATGGAAGGGAAGCATCCAGAGAGATTAAGAGCTTGACAGGTGATACTGCTAATGGAAACAGATTGGAAGTATCAGCCAGATCTGGATTTGAAACACGGATTTAAGTGATCAGTTCTTTGATTTCAAGCAAATAACATGTGTTCTCATCTAAAAAGTGGGCTTGGTAATATAGATGGTCCCCAAGTTAATGATGGTTGTACTTAGGGTTTTTTGACTTTATTATGGAATGGAAAGAACACACATTCACTTGGAACTATACTTCAAAATTTTGGTCTTTTCTTGGGCCAGCAATATTCAGAATACGAAGAAGAAGGAGGAGGAGGAGGAGGAGGAGGAGGAGGAGGAGGAGAAGAAGAAGAAGCAGAAGAAGAAGAAGAAGAAGAAGAAGAAGAAGAAGAAGAAGAAGAGAAGACTGACACTGTGGCACACATCTGTAATCTCAGTACTTAAGAGGCTGAGACAGGAGAATTGCAGAATCAAAACCAGCCTCAGCAGTTTAATGAAACTCTTAGCAATCTGGCAAAAATATGTTTCAAAAGAAGGAGGAGGAGGAGGAGGAGGAAGAAGAAAGTGGGCAGTGAGAGTATTGAAACATCTACAATGTCTTCCATAAAATGTAAAATTTCTAAAACATTGATATGAACCAGATTTTACCTATACAGACTTAACTTAAGGAAAGTTGTGTGTTTCTTGATTTGACAGTGCTTCCTATGTAGCTCTTCCTATATTGTATCTAATTAAGAAATATGGAACACATCAATCAGATGTAAATTGCACTGGACAAAGTTACACAGGCATGAAAGACTTTATTTAAGGCTATTGCAATAGTGGAAAGAAACCAGAACTAAAGTCTGAACTCACCTTTGCGGAAATAAAGGGAGGGAGAAATTTTAAGGGGTTGTGAAGTGATCATAAGCCACCTGGGTTTGCTAATTGGTCTTACTCAAAGGAATAGTAAACTTTCCTTTATCTTCATGACAGGAGATATGTTGTGTGGCAGGCCAAGGCTGGGAAGTTGTGGCTTCTGGTCCATCCTAAAGAGAAGCAAGGCATGAGCCTATGTGTGTGTGTGTGTGTGTGTGTGTGTGTGTGTGTGTGTGTGTGTACATGGCTTTATTCCAGCTGCGGCAGGCTGCATACAAGAAGCCTCCACCTCTATATATCCAGTGGTGGCCCACCGGGTACATGTGAGTTCCACATAGAAACTCCCACATAAAACATCTGTAAGGGGCTTCTGCACACTGGTCAATCTCAGTTCAGTTTATATATAAATTCAGAACAAAAGTAGCAACTGGCCAGGGCATAGAGTTACATAAGACGACATGGAAATGCTTAGCTGTTTTTCATGCCAGAGTGGCCTTCACCAGAAGGAGGCAAGGAAGCCTAATACCATGTTGTCTCGACTGTCCCCAAGGTAGTTTTGAGGCGGAACAGGCAGAATTCACGCAGCCATATGCATCCTCCTTTCAGTGAGGTCAGAGGAGGTGAGCAGGAAGGTGAGAGACTGGTGGGCCTCAGGGAATCAGGGCCCTGACTGACAAATAATCCTTCAAATTAAGGATCAAAATTGTGCAAAAGTCATTGGTCCCCCCAAACCCAGTTCTGACCAATCATTAAGGAACAGCTAGAAAACCTCAGGAAGGTTTAAAGGCCTACTCTCTAAGGGCTTCAAGGTCACTCTCTTTTCAGGACTTCCCCCACCCCCATTAGGGGGGAGGAGCTGCTTTGTCTTCTATCTTTCCCTAACTTAAAATAAACTTTCATATTTCTATACCCTTCACTAGTCCTTGGACTTCATTCTTGGAGATCCACTGGGCAAGAACCCTGATAAGAAGAGACACCCCCTTTTCAGTTTTACAACTTGGAGCGGCCAGCCAGCCCACCAAAGTTAAGCTCCTATTCTCCCATAGAGAATGGGAAGTAGGGGCATTATCTTCCTTGAGGATTACATTTCAAAGGGATGGCACCAAGGTAGGTTCAGAAAGATAACCTTGGGTTGTAAAACCAATAAGAGGCTTTAAAGATACCAGTTTATTGTAGAGAATATTTTAAAGCACACAGATTTTAAAGCATACCATGTGAAAAGATACATCAGACTAGGTCTGGAAGGGTCCTGCAGGCCTGCAATCCCAGAGGCTGGGGAAGTCGAGGCAAGAGAATCACAAGTTCAAGGCCAGCATGAGCAATTTAGGGAGAGCTTGTCTCAAAATATAAAAAAGGGCTGGGAAATGTAGCTCAGTGTAGAGGACTTGCTTAGCATGTATGAAGGCCTGTGTTCAATATACAGTAAGCAGCAGAAGCAGCGACAACAAAAGATTTACATTTCAAAGGGGCAAAGGAAGGATTTACAATTCCAAGTTTCCTAAGTAATGGTCCCAGATAAAGGCAGTCTGCAAGTGGAGTGGGTGGGGTAGAGTCAGAAAGACTTTCTGAAATAGCATTAAGCTGAGGGCAGTGTTAGGGCCATGTTAGCCAATAGCATTCCTCTTTTTGTTAGATAAAAGAACAAATCTTTGTGATTTGTTTTCAGGGACCCTCTGAGAAATGTCAAAGAATAGTTTTAGTTATAAAGGATATCCTGAATGTTTTATTTTATTTTTTGTAAATGTATAATATTTATTTAGGGAAGGCTAAATGAAGAGTTACCGAGGAGATGGGTGCCTGAGAAACAACACTGGGTTTTCTATTTAATACAAGTGAAATAAAATATATTAAGTATATATAAAAGAAAATAATACAAGTGTAAAGAAACAGTTCTTTCACTATTTAGAATACTTTTTGTCCTAGTGTCTTTAAAAATATTCTTCAAATGTGTAAGTCAACATAAAGCACAGAAAATTATTCTGGTAAAAAGGAGAATTTCTGTTATCTAGACAGATTATAAAAGGAAAAGAGTATCTTAAAAAATTCCACAAGGAAAATACAATTAACTTCATTCAGTTTTTGTCCTTTAATGTGCTTTTTTGTATTCTGGAACAAAATATTTTAGGACAAAAATATTTGTATTTTTCTCTTGAAATATAGAAAAACATACTCAGCTGTTGTTCTTATAATCTTGGTTATCAACTTGATTGTATTGAGAGAATGCCTTGAGAATTGGTAAAGCACATTTCTGCGTGTGTCTGTGAGGCTGTTTCCAGAGCTGATTGACATATGGATCAGCTGTGGGCCATATCATTGACTAGGCTCTGGCCCAGATGGAATAAATAGCAGATGGGGGGACGCTCACTCTCATGTGTGCTGGGTTCTTCTGGAGTAGGAGTGAGTAGTTGGTTTTGTTTGTTTGTTTTTCTGCTGCTACTGCTAGAGGATGTTAGATTCCTGATTCGTCAGCCTTTGAACTTAGATTTGTACCAGCAACTCTCCAGGGAACTTCCAGGCCTTCAGCCTCAGACTGAGGTTACATTTTTAGCCCTAAGTTTTGAGGCTTCTAGCTTCTTGGACTGAGCAGCTACTGGTTTCCCCAGCTCTCCAGCCTGTGGACAGCCATTGTAGGACTGTCGAAACTCTGTTCATGTAAGTAAACCTAATAAATTCCCTCTTAAACACACACACACACACACACACACACACACACACACACACACACACACACACATCCTATCGGTTTGTTTCCTCTAGAGAACATTGATTAATACAGTTCTCTCTCATTATTGTCCAATATAGTTCCAGTCATCCATAATACTCTTTTAATCAAATTATTTAACTTCTATTACACAGAGAAAGCTGAGAGTAGGCAACTGAAACTTATCATATATACACATTTTAGTCACCTAAGACTATCAATGTACATTATTTAACTATAGTCACACTAATATCTTTACATGTAAAAAAATGGAGATCTATTTCTGAATTTTGAGCAGATGAGTGATATGATGTGACTCATGTTTTGAAGAGGTAAGAGGTAAACTAAGTATATTGTGCAGAGAATAATAGATGGTAGGAAGGTAAAAGGCTTGGTAAGTTATTGTAGTAGTACAGGTAAGAGAAAAGATGGTGGCTGAACAGTGAAGGTAATGAGAAATGGTCGTTTTTTGAAAGGGAGAGCCAGTGGGCTTTGCTGATAGTTTGAATTTTGCATGTTAGAGAAAGAAATTAGTCAAAGATTACTACAGCTTTTTGGTTGGAGTATATGGAAGAGTAGAGTTCCCATCCACTGAGATGAAGGAAAGCTGCAGGTGGGCATGGTGGTGGATTATAAAAATAGCATCGCTCCCCTCCTCCTTTGAATAAATTTCTTGTTGTATGTGGCATTTCATCAAGAGTTGGAGTCTCTTTCCTCACCCTTTGGACTCAAGGCATCTTGAAACTGCTAAACTCTAGAGGCACGAGAGCCTAACCGACCACAGATGCATGAGGTCACCCATGTCGCAAACATTCATACAGGTGTGTAAGAGGCTCAGCAAAGACCAGAACTACACTGCTGATACAAACAATCATGATTTAAGTCATGAGTTTAAGGCAAGGGGGGTAACTTAAAACAACAGACTTATAGGCTAATAAGCTAAAACACTTCTTAGAGATTGTGGAGGCAGAGAGATTGAAGAGGAGCATGATGGTAGCTTAGCTTCCTCCATATGGAAGGGCATGGGGATGGAATATTAAAAATTGGTCAAATGTTGCCTTTATTTTCAACCACTTGACTATATTCTTGGGTTACAATTTTTATAATTGTTTCACTGTCTTCTTAAATGTTTAATGTTGTTGTAGAGATGTTTGCGCCTAGACTGATTTTATATATCCATTATGATTGAATTAATCCTCCTTTTCCTGTATTCCCAATATATTTTTTTATTATATTTGAATTTCTACAGCTTTAGAAAGCTATGCATTGGTGTTGATTGCTTTGGTTCTATTTTCCCCCTGGATACTGGCCTGCCATTTGACACATAGATTCTTATATTTTTTTAGTTGAATATTTTAATCATGGAAATATTTTATTATTCTGTTTTGCTTGAAGATAATTTTATTGGTCTCTATGTGGGTTCTTCCTAAAAGTGTTTTAGATATGGCTAAAGGAATAATTTCTATTTCTGTTCTTGATTTTTTACTTTTTCAATATTTCTATGGTGAGAGATGGAAAATTATCAATATGCCATAATATTTAAACTGGATGATGCTATACAATATTTGAAGCCATGTTTCAATTAAAAATACACAAAAGGACATATAAATATTCAACTTTGAATCAAATTTTACTTTGGGATTGCCACTGAAATTATGCTTACTGATGGATAATATGTTGAATTATAATGAAAGTAAATATTTTGATTTTCAGCATTTCTACCACTGTCAAGGTGATAGGAATGTTTTTTTTTTATTTTTTATTTTTTGTGGTACTGGGGGTTGAACTCAGGGGCATTCTACCTCCAAGCTCCACCCCCAAGCCCTATTTTTTATTCTTTATTTTGAAACCGAGTCTCACTAAGTTGCGGAGTGCCTCACTAGGTAGCTGAGGCTGGCCGCGAACCCGGATCCTCTGGTCTCAGCCTCCCGAATGCTGGGATTACAAGCGTGTGCCACCACGCCCGGCGATAGGAATGTTTTTACACAAATTAAAATATACAGTAGCCATGAGATGACAAAAAATGAAAACTAAGTAAATGAGAGTTGGGTTTGTGTTGGATTGACCTTGTGTAACAGTGGCTCCCAGACCTGGCTACACATCAGAGCAACCTACAACAACACTTATTACATATATACAACACATATGTAACCTCATTATTAAAGTCAGAGAGCATGAACGTCAGCTGCTTGAGACTGATCTTCACACTATTTATATTTCTCTTTCTAAGCATGAAATTGATGTCTTGTAGTCTCTTAATGTACGTAAATATGCTTTGCTTCCTTTACAGGTAAAATTTTGATCCATTACCCCTCAGATAAACTTTTAACTTTCTTTTCTTCAAACTCTTTTATATTTCTTAAAAAAAAAAAAAACCTCATTTTACACCCATACCTGAGGCACTTACTGTTTTCACTGATGGTAGCTTCAATGGAAAAGCAAGCTTCTGAACTTCACATCAAAAAAGATCCTTTTCATTCCTAAGACTTCTGTTTAAATGGCGGAACTGATTGTGGTGCAAGCAGTTTTTCAAACCTATAATATTGGTTCAGACTATCAATATGTTGTAGGTGTTGTATCTTGACTAGAGATGGCTCAAATTAAATAGACCAATAATGAGCTTATCTTTAAATATCTTCATAAAATACAACAGTTGATTAGAACACGTTCTCATCCCTTTTGTATTATCACATCAGCTCTCACTCCAATGTACCTGGTTTTCTTTTTTATGGGAATGTACAAGTAGATCAGCTTGTGGCCACTATATTTAAATCTGTTCAAAACTTACATGCTTTATTGTACCAAAATATTCACTCCCTTCTTTGCTTATTTCCTTCTCGTGTTCATTTACAAGCTAGAAACATCATCTCTGCCTGCTCTACTTGTGCCTTTCTTATGTCATGCTCCCCTTCTTATGGTACTCTTACTTATGTACTTTCCCCTAATGAAGAATGGCCAAATGGATGTTACTAATTATCAATTGGTAAACTGAGATTTATTCACATTATCTTAGATAACTTACTCAAAATTCCTTTGGGCTTCTGTATTGTCCCAAGAAACTTTTTTTCATGTTAAAACACATTGTTTGCAGGTATTCACAATTATAGTAGTTCCTAAGTAGATAAAAACTGACAACAGACCTGCATATACTTCTAAAGCTTTTACCAAATTCTGTTCTATTTGGAATATATCCTTACTTCATGGTATTATTAATAATCCCACCAGCCAAACCACTGTTGAATTATACAATGGTATTCTTGAACTTATGCTTCAAAAACAAAAAGGAGGTATATGGAGTCATGCTTCCCCTAGGGACTCTATCATTAGTCCTTACTATTCTTAATTTTTTTCAAATTTTTTTTCTCTTACAGCATCTCACAGGCATGCAATGAACACTTATTCACCAACTCAACCTGTTCCTCAGGTCTTCTGGAAGCACCCCTTGGATGGGAAATGGAAAGGTTCCTCTTTATTAATGACTCTTTGCAGAGTATATAGTTGTGTAAAAAATAATGATGTTTGTGTTTGAATTCCAGGTAGAAATGTCAGATCATATAGCAAACAGGAAACTCAAGAGGTGACCAAAGGAATCAAAGGGCTGAAGCTAACCTCCTGGGAGGTGGTAGTCACTCAAGCAGTGATGCCAAGGACAACTTCTGTTTGTCCAATCACTTGGAGGGAAGATCAAGGCTACCACTCAGAAGCCTAGAACTCCAGAAAACATATTTCTAATGATGTTGTTTATCCTCAGTCTCATGGTGAGTGTGAGTCAGGGAAAACCTATGCAATATCAGGCACATATTCTTCAACCTGCCATTGCTCGTGTGGTCACTTAGTTTGATGTGCCACCTACCATTTATTTAAATAATACTGCATATTTTCCTGGACTTCTTTTTAGCACAGGTGATAGTTCTCAATATGGGTATAGCTTTATAGGAAAATCTCAGTTGATTCCTTTCTGTGTTTCTTGGAACATCACAGAATGTTATAGATCTGAAAGAAAGACTTGGCTTACTTATGTACCTAGAAAAACGTGCAAATAATTTTTTTTTTAACAGTTTTGGTTCTGGTGCCTGGCAACAGGTTAATGCCATGCAATTAACTACCTGGCCTTTGTGTGCCCAGAGGAGACTATGGGATCCATCAGATGAGTTATTAAGATGGTCTGAGTGTATAACATCCCACCCTTGAATTATTACAATAGCAAGGAAAGAGTTTATTGATTGGGGACCCCATGGAGAGTCTTTAGATGGTTTTAATCAAGCTGTAAGTCTAGGTTTAGGGATAATGGGTACTCTGTAGTATTTATTGCTAAAGTAAAAGGAAATGGTATAATGAGATGGGTCTGAGGAGGATTATCTCCACTTATGCTAAGAATGGGTTTTGGCCCATTACAAAACTCCATTTGGAAAATTGGGTTGATTAAAGAGTCCTTGAGAATTTGGAGGGCCAATTATGAATTAAATGTCACTACCAATGCTTCTACTGTGCAAATAAATCACACAAAAGATATTTATCTTCAGGCTTGTGTGCTAAATCCTTATGTAATCCCGGCAGGAAATATTAAAGTACAGTGGGATAAGACAAACTCTATATATCATGTCAGGAATGTATCCTACAGCAGTGAATTCATTATACTATTTGGGATAATGTTACTGGTATTATAATTTTAAAAAGACGTGTTGCAGTATGGATAACAATTACACTTGAAGAACCCTAGATCACCATTGCTCTGCACTATTCAGTCCCAAATGCCAAATATTTACAGGAATTCCAAAAGAATTATATGGAAACTTGTAAAAAAATTCACATCAACTAAGAAATCCTTGGAGAAGTTCAGCAGTTAAAAGACTCTGTGATTTGAATTGAGGAACAATTGCAGAACTTAGGATGGTCACAGCTTTAGCAATATCATTATAATATTGCTGAATATTGTATAATAAAAGTGCCTTATAAGGATAATGATGCAGAATGGTCTCATGTTAAAAATCATTTGCTAGAATTAGATCCTTTTCATAATGCTTTGTAATATGTACTAAAATTATAGTCTCCAGTTCTGGCCATGGCTAATGCTAAAACTCTAACTTTTACAGATTCTAAAATCTGGGAAAGCTTAACTGATGGTGTTTCTTTTTTTTTTTTTGAGGGGTGGAGAGAAGAACTAGAGATTGAACCCAGGGGCATTCTACCTTTGAGCTTTAGAGCTACACCTCCAGCTCTATTTTATTTTTTATATTGAAACAGGGTCTCACTAAGTTGTGGAGGGCTTCACTAAGTAGCTGAGGCTGGCTGCGAACCTGTGATCCTCCTGTCTCAGTCTCCCAAGTACTAGGATTACAAATGTGTACCACTACACCCGGCTGACTGATGATATTTCTAGTCAAAACCTTTTAAAGTATTTTTCTGCTCATGTATAGGGACTGCTTGGCTTGAGTATTTTGACTGTAATATTGCTTTTCATTTTCTGAGCAGTCTGCAGAATCAGATAGGAACAATTGATGTTGCAAAAATAGGAAGTTCCAAAACTTATACTATTGGCCTTGTCTGAAAGACAAAAAGGAGGAAATGTTGGAAGACTTCTTAGAAATCAGATCTGAGGTCACCTTGATCCAACTTAGACAGGGCACAAACTCCCTGTGGAGATTTGTTTGCATGCAAGCAAGATTCCAAGGACCAAATGGGACCAATAAGTAGGGACCCTAACAATAAACAGGGGCCTTGACAACTTCCTTATTTTCCAGAATTGTTCACCCTTTCCTTCCCTGACTCATCCTATGACTGCTTCACTAGCTCTTGTAATTAATCATTTCTTACAATGTTTGGTTAAAATCCTTAATAAAAGAAAGATTCTGGTTGAAGGAGAGCAGGAGAGATCTCTGTCTCCTCTCCAGCTGCCCTCTACCTCTAATACTCCTGACTCCAAGTCATTTTAATTCCACAGTTTAATTCCACAGCAGCAGCAGCAAGCCACAACAGTTTAGGTTTCTGTATTTTTGAAAAGTTTCTTAAGTTATTTGAATATCCTCCCAGGTTTTGAACAATGCTGTGTGGCACTAACAGATATCAGAAATGTTTTATCAATACATTGCTTCTTTAGAGAGATTCTTTTTTATGGCACCAACAACAATAGTGGAAAAGACTATGAGCATGAATTCTGCAAGCATGAAGATTCTTTAGAAATGCTTAAAAATTTTTGTGTGTAAATGTGTTGGAAAGTCTGGGTCATTGGTGGACTACTAGGCAGTTGAAAATTTTCTTATAATTTTCTTTATAGCTGTCCTCTCTATGTGACATGATTTCAGTTACCAAAGAGGTAGGAACAGACAAATGAACACCTGCATTTTGGGGCAAAATATTTGATGTAAAATGTATTTAAATGAAATGTAGTTCTTTGCAACACATGAGATAATATGAGTGATTTTCCTTTACAATATTTCATAATAGGATGTGATTTATCAAATTAGCTTTTTGTTGTGTATAATCTTCTATTATAATAAATCAAGTAAAATGTTCTAGTATGACTGTTGCCTTTTTATCTCTAGTAGACCATAAAGAGTTCATTTTGTTGCAAAATGCACCTAAAAGATAATTATGTCACTTTATATTTTGTATAAATCATTTACAACATGACTTAAACTCTCTCTCTCTCTGTGTGTGTGTGTGTGTGTGTGTGTGTGTGTGTGTGTGTGATAAATGCTTATATCTGATAATGCAAAGAAATGGAGCATTGTAAGTGGAAAACAAATGGTTTATATGAAGTCTAAAGAATTTTTTATTGCATATTATATTATAAAGTGGTTTACATCTTTAAATGTTACTGATGAAACATATGTATTGTGAATTTACTATAATGCTTTTAAAAAAGCAATTAGATTTTCACAGACTTACCTCTAATGGAACATCTTAGGGAATCTAATTATATCTCATATGTTAAACACTTCCTTTTATTTGCTTGAGCAGTAAGGAAATGTACCTTAAAAATGTCTGTGTAGCACTAGAACATTATGATAAATATAATCTTGGGCGGAATATCTCCAGAGACAGGGAAGTTATTTGGCATTTTCTTGCAACCACAGTCTTTGAGTTTCTAAGCATAGACTGTTACTGACTTTCTAGTTGTAATGTTATCGGCTATAAATTGAAGGATAATTATGCTCTTTCTGATTAAAAACAACGAATTCTAAACCTTATAACTATAGAAGTTATTTCTTAAATATCTATTTATCTAAGAACAAAGAAAGAAAAAGTTCCTCCACCTTTATTTTGGATGGGAATATCACCCCAACTATTGTTAACTGTATTCCTTTGAGAGAAATTAAAAGCCATATTGCCTGTGTATTAAGTGTTAAATATTAATAGACTTCAATTCAGAATATGTCTAGATCTGGAATAACTTCATTTCAGTCAAGGAGACCTAGTCAGAAAAATGACTTTCTGAACATATATCTTTAAGTAAGAAAGACTGTGTTTTTCCTGTAGCACTTTTGTGTGTGGATTCTCATGTGTATGTCAATTGCACTCAGACTGAGTTTAAAAGCCCCCAGATCTGGGAGTTTACTTCCTACAGTTTCCCTTGTCCTGTCTTCAGTATGTGCTCCCATAAGGCTCTCTTTTGTTTGTTCTTCAGTGTTCAGGAGCTGTTGTTTACATATACATTGTATAGTTTAGTCCTCCAATTGGGTCTTTCTTGATCACTTTTTATCTCTTCATGTTTTCTCTCTTTGAAATCTCATTCTGGTCTCATATCAACATGTTTGGAATACTTCCTGAGCAATTTCCTCAGAAAGAGTACTATGTAGTGCATTTTCTTTAGATGTTTTCTAGGATCAACCCAGGAAAGTTTTCTTCTATTATTTGATAAATTGCATTTCTACTATTTTTCCTTTTCTCTCACTCTTTTTGTTTTTAAATTATCTATCTCTATGTTACTATCATTAGTTTACTTTTGTTTTGTGGTATTGGAAATAGAACCCAGGGATCTTCTTCTACCTCTGGGCTACATCCCTAGATCTATTTTATTTGGAAACAGAGTCTCACTAAATTGCTGAAATACTAAGTTGCTGAGGTTAGCTGCGAACCTGTGATCCTCCTGGAGTTATGAGCATGCTCCACCACACCCGGCTTTCTTTTTTTTTGTTTATTTCTTTTGTGGAATTAAGGATGGAATCCAGGGGCCTTCTACCTCCAGGCTACACTCCCATTTTTTATTTGGAAATAGTATCTTGTTAAGTTGCTGAGAGCCTCACTAAATTGCTGAGGCTGGCCATGATCCTGCCATCCTTATGTCTGAGCCTCCCAAATACTGGGATTATAAGCATGCATCACCGTGCCTGCCTAGTTTACATTTATCAAGACTTAATCTATTATCCTCAGCATAAATTTTCAGGTGTTTTTTTTTTTTCGGTACTTGGGGTTGAACTCAGGGGCATTCTACCTCTGAGCTATACCCCTAACCCTATTTTTTTTATTCTTTATTTTGAAACAGGGTCTCCTTAAGTTGCAGAGTGCCTCACTAGGTAGCTGAGGCTGGCCACGAACCCAGATCCTCTGGTCTCAGCCTCCCAGATTCTGGGATTACAAGCGTGGCTCAGTTATTCAGATTTTATAAAATAAAATATTTCATTTCTATTTTTTCCTTCATATTCCTTTAAAAAGCTGACATGCCAATTTTACCCTGCTGATTAATTTAGCCATGTTTATTTTTAACTACTTTCCCCCTTGATTTTGGTTTCTTTTTCATAAAGGCTATGATTTTAACTTTTTTGGGATGTGAAATTGTATTTAAACATTTATTTCAATTCTTTCATAAAGGCTGTGATTTTAACTTTTTTGGGAAGTGGAATTATATTTAAACATTTATTTCAATTCTTATAGTTTATCATTCATAGAGGCATGCCTTTTCTTTTCCTTTTTAATATGTTGTATTCATATACTCGTTCTTCAGCACTATTGCGTAAACCCATTCTAAATTCCTCCCATTATTCATTCTTATAATGATAGTTTATTTGCTGAATGTTTAGACATTGTGCTGATTATTTCCATGCATTAGTGATTATTTCAGTTTTATGGAGTAGAAAGCTGAGGCTTAGGGTGAAGAATCTAGGATTAAGATCCATGTTTATGTATATTGAAGACCATGCTTTCTCCATGATCTCTGGAATGAGGAGAGCTTTTCTATATAGGATGTTTATAGTCACAAGATTTGGATTGCATTTAGCCTACTTGTTGCTAGTCATGTCACTCAGCTTTCCAGTACTATAATAAAATACATGAGTAAAGAACTTATAATGAGGAAAGGTTTATTTTGGCTCATGATTACAGAGGTTTCAGTCCATGGTTGGTTGGCTCTGTTGCTTTTGGGTCTATGGCAAGCTCATGGTGAAGCAAATCTGCTCACCTCTTGGTGGCCAAGAAGCAAAGGGAGAAGAAAGAGCTGGGGTCCCAAAATCCCCTTCAAGGGATGTCTTCAGTAACCTAACTTCCTCCCATTAGATCCTATTTCTTTCTTTTTTTTTTTTATTCGTACATTGTAGGCAGACATCTTTGTTAGCTACAAATTGAAAATGACATATGTGCCCACATTTCTCATTTGACCCCTTCCCCCAATTCCCACCCCGCTCCCTCGCCCTCCCCTCCTCTCAGGTTCAATTTAGTGAGTAACCTTGATGTACATTAGGGTGTCCCACCCCCTGTCCATCCCTTTCGGTTACATCAACTTCTTTGTTTATCGAGGCTCTCTCCTTTTCCATCTGAAGACCCTCTTA
>PVLC010030030.1:0-19781 GCA_004027655.1 Graphiurus murinus
CAAGAAGACATGCAAATGAGATTAAATCAGACACAATGGGACAATAAACCCTGTCTCACTTAAGTATTTGAGGATGTCGGTACTCTCTGACATTTCACAAAGGACATGTCTTCTGATATATTTTCTTGGCTAATGGAGCAAGGGGAGAAATTCTTAGAAACTTCCAATTTGTGTTTCCCACCAAAAATGCTCTTTTACCGTGAATTAGGGAAGCTTGTGTCCATAAACTTTACAAAGTAAGCTAAGTGCAAGCATTCTGCCATTTGTTTGCTATAACCATCCTAATGCTGTCCTGAAGTCGAAAGAATAACCCAAGGGTAAGTTCCTGAAGTCCTAGGAATCACCTAAGGTCAAGTCTATGAACTCAGCAGAATAATTGTGAGACACACTTGGGTCACAATTTCACTTGTCACCAATTCCTTAGGTAATAACCCTGAAAAAAACATGATGACATTTTGACACCCTATTGTAAGTGTCAAGAAACATCCTGCATCCGACAGCCCTTATAACTTCCTCTAGTGTACTTCCCACCTGAAAGTAAATATATGTATTTATATACACTAGGTAAATATATGCAGCTCTTTCTCAGGAAAGGGCTTTTAGGAGTTTATTTTCTATTTTTCAGTGACATTCAGACTCTAAGCTCAAGAGATTCAACTACCCTTTTAGCTGGTGGGCTCAGGGGCAGAAAACTAATATTATTTTTTTTTTCATTTTGGCAGTTAATTCCATTTGCTTTCTCTTTATTATTTACTTAGATTAAAATCTATCACTTATTTCATCCTTAACTCATAAAATATAAACCCCTACTGCATACTACTTACTATGAGATCCTCCCACAATAATGATTATAGTGATTTTTATGCCAGCTCTCACCATAGTGGGGGAGCAATGCTTTCAAGCATGTAAGCACTGGAATATTATAGCAAGGTATTACAGAAATACAGAAAAGGAACTACGATGTTAGGTCCCATATGTCATCTATTCAGAGGAATGCTAGTAAATTAGGTCTAAAATATATAAAGAGGGAACCAAATATTAGAAAACTTTATTACAAAAGAATTGAAAAACAATATTTTGATTACAAATTCCTTAACTTTCAGCACAGGAGTTATTGATACAAATTATTTATAAAATATAAAACATTACATTAGGTAACATCCTTCATATAGAAATAAATAACAGGCATTTTGAGACTTTTTAAGTACCAATTACCACAAATTGCATACATATTATGTAGCCTATTAACATAGAGTGAGTTTTGTTAAGTAGACTTCAAAAAGATAAAGAATTTTATGTAAACATTCAAGTTTACTTTTACTCTCAGATATTATCATCTTGTAAACTTGATTGTAGGTTGTTCTTAAGTGTTTTTTTTTTTTCTAAAAGAATTTCTCTAAACGGGTTTTGTCAACAAATTACACCCCTTAGAAAGGTGAATTTTATCAACAGTTGTGTTATAATTATACAGATTATTTTTGTATTTGTATCCATCAGCATTCTTGTAGCTATAACCTAAAGAATAACCAAGTAATTTAGAGGAAAGAAGATTTTCTTGTGGTTTAGGGTTCAGTCCACGTGAGGCTGGGGACTGTGGATCTTAGGTCATTGTGACAGAAAGTGGATGAAAGGGAGAGTACACTGGCTGTGGGCTGTGCTCACAACATGGAGGCAGTGGGAGAGAGAGAGCAGTGGGAGGAGGAACCATTTATATAATCCCAAGGCTGCAGCCCAGGAACTATCTCCTCCAGCCACACCCTACCAGTCTACCAGATACCACCCAGATAAATCCATTAGAAGGGATTTACCCACTTCTGGGATTACAACCCTCATGACTCAATTACATCAGCTCCAAAGATTAATAAATAAGCTCCTTAGGGGACATTTTATGTCTAATTATAACTATGTTGATGTAGCTATAAAATTAACACAATCTATAAGAACTACCCATTACCTTATTGTTTAAAATATTACTTCTTATAAAATGATTCATGCAAGTAAAAGACAATTGATTGACTCTAAAATATTAAATTTAAAAATAATATATAAAAACTTAATAACATGTCAGAATTTATACTTGTTTTTATCAAAGAAATAGAATACAAAAATAATATGTACTTTTTATATGCATAAAGCGCATATATTAATTAATGATATGTAAGTATGCCATCTGTATAAATAAGTTCATACTTATTCAAACTCAAAACCATAATTTTATCATCTGCTCTTATACTTAGTAATTTATCATTAAATAGCCTTATATTCATGAATATAAGATAACATAAGCACAGAAGCTAAGAACATGGATTCCAAAGTGAAGCTGACTGGTTGAATCCTGGCTCAGTTATTCAAAAGTTACTATCACAGTGTGCATCACTTAACTCTTCTTTACCTAATAGTTTCATACTTTCACATTTAATTCATTTATTCATTCCAATGTATTAGAGGAATGGACTAGTTTTCATGTTTGCTTTTATAAGCAATCAACTTTTAAATAAGCACCTTCACAAATATGCTTAAGTACACATTGGTTAGGTTAATTCTTTGAAATACTATCGTGACACATATTTAAATATAAAAATACGTATGTACTGCAGATACATGTGTGTTTATCAACAAGCAACAACTTTACTATCCTGGATTTCAAATATGGTTTGTTATTTTCACATGATCACAGGAATACCATGGCAGATAAATATTATTGACTATGATGAACTTTTCCAACTTCTGTTTTCATGCATATGTTTTAAGGAAGAATGAACAAGAAAGCCAGTGTTAAACAAAACAGACAAAGCAACAGGGTCTGCCAGGGCTTGTTTTGTGTGTGTGTGTGTGCGTGTGCGTGTGTGTGTGTGTGTGTGTGTGTGTGTGTGTGTGTGTGTATGGTACTGGGAATTGAAACCAGGGGCATTCTAGCTACAACCTCAGCCCTATTTAATTTTTTCATTTTGAAACAGGGTCTCACTAAGTTGCTGAGGGCCTCCCTAAGTTGCAAGTTGCTGAGACTGGTTGTGAACCTGCCATCTCCTATCTCAGCCTCCCAAGTATTGGGATTATAGGCATGTACCATCACGCCCAGTTTATTTGTTGTTTTTTAAATATCAATAACAACTACTTCTAAATATTTGAATCAGTTACAATTTTAAATTCACTACATACATTATGGGACTTTAAGTTCTAGCTGTTATAGTTTTTTTTTGATATATCAATTTAGCTAGGCTGAGCTGCAGTCCCCCAAATGTTATCTTTAATATGATCAAACTATTTTATGATGTAAGACTATAATGTACCAATAAAAGTATAAAAGCTAAGTAAGATAAAAAATATGATCTTTGTTACATTATATTATAAGGAACATTCTTTAAATTAGAGGCTTGAATGACAAAAGAAGCAGTGGCTATTTTGCAACACACAGAACCCTCCTCCTAATTTTTCAACGAATATTAATCTCAGCACTTTATGAGATTGAACCTAGGGTCATTGTACCCCTGAGCCACACCCCCAGCCCTTTTCTAAATTGTTTATTTTGAAATAGGGTTTCACTAAGTTACTAAGCATCTTGTTAAATTTCTGAGACTGGCTTTAAACCTGTTATCCTCCTGTCTCAGCCTTCTAAGTACTGGGATTACAAGCATGTGCTATCATACCCAGCTTAAAGCTAGGAACTCTGTGAAGCAATTTTGCAAATGTAATTATAGTGTATAATCAGTGAGTTGAAGTTAATCAAAAAGGAGATTGTATTGGGTCAGGAGGAGGAAGAAAGTCAGTAAAAGAAGTGTAAGTCCTTCCCAGAGGGAAAGACTCCAAATAGCAGTAGGGTTTGCCACTGCTCTGCTCTCCAGAGAATCATTCTAAATGCTGCCCTTGGATAAAAGGCAAATCATGCCCCGAAGGGGTCCAGCCTGCTCTGCTGACAAAGTCTCTTCCTGACCTCCTGCTTGGCAGAAGACCTTTGCATAGCTTAGTCAACCTCTGCAGTTGTATAATGCTGATCAAAACACAATGCTTAATAATTATAACTCCAACAGATAATTCATATCACATGACAAAGATAGGAGGAGGCAACATGGAGGAGGAGTGAGGTGTCTTATTCCAGGAAGCATAGGGCCATCCTTGTTCAGCCTTAGGGGAAGTGCTTTCACTGTGAAGTTTTTAAAAATGAAAACTTTACAAGCAACTAGAACAAAAAAATCAAAACAAAATAGGGGGAAAGTAATTCAATGTCTGACAAAAAAGTAGAGAAAGGTACTTTGAATGCTGTATAAAAAGGAAGCAACCTTCAAATATCATTATTTAAGACTTTTGATTTTGTGTGAATTTTAAACACAGAATGTCCTTGAGTTGCTTTCCCTGAGCAGTTATAAGCTGAAAATTTTCTGAGAGTCATGCAAATTATAATATGATAAAATGACTACAGGGAAAATTAAGTGTAGGACACACAGAAAATAAGAAATTGTAGAACTCTAGGTTGGTTATGTACACATTTCAAGATGAGGATCCTCAAATACTTGTTTGCATAGAGGAAATTCATATATTATATAGTAGCTCCAGTGTAATCATGCGATAACATGATTACCTATATCATAAATAATATATAATTCCCATTCCATAGTATATTATCAATAGTTATAAAGTAATCTTTTTTCCAATGATAAATTTGTCAATCAAATAAACCAAAATAGATTTTTCTATGCTGATATATGAACAAGGAAAAGCTTATTGAATTATAGAAACAAGCCAGGGAAATAATTAACTTTTTATGAGGGGTTCTTTAAGAGAATGATTTATTTCTGGGAGTAAAACATATTAAATTTATGTATACAAAATATACATAGGATATTGTGAAGTAGTACCACAGAAATATAGAAGTGAGTTTATTTTTATTTATATCATGTTCGGGTAGGTGGATGTGTACTACCAAGAAATAGTGGAATAGACTGATAAATCTAAATGTTTAAAGTAGATAGAATAAATACAAATTCAGCTGTGATTTTCTAAGCATGTCACCTTTGGAAAATTAGTTGAACTCTCTAGTTTTTCATATCTTTATCTAAAAAAAAAAGGGATAAAATATTACAACCAAATTCATAGGGCTGTTTTGTATAGTTCTATGAACATATTAATAATGAACTTATGTTAAGAATATGTTATTTGAATATCTCTTCCTTTTCCCTCTGCTAGCTTATTTTCTACTTCCTTTTACTTTATCCTTTAGTTTAATTGTCATGTATAATCAGGAAGATTACGGGTGTGTGTGTGTGTGTGTGTGTGTGTGTGTACTACTTTGGAAAAAAACAAAAACAAAGAGAACCATAGAGGATATAACATATTCCAAAAGAAACCACAGTGAAGTGAAGTGAAATTTCATACCAGGATAAAGATGAGCATAACTTGGGAAAGCCTGGGAGAAGAATCTAGAAATACAACCAATCCATCAACAAGCAAAATTTCATAAAATCATGGCAGCAAGCTACCACAGATGCGGAGAGATTGGAAAGTTAATTCCCAATTCAGCTTGGCTTCAATTCTTCAATTTTCTTCTTTCCTGGTAGAAATCCCACAGCTCTTTCTTATTATTACTTCTTTATAAATATCCTCGCTACCTTATTTTTCTTCACTTTCACTTTATTTTCACAAAACCCTAATCTTAATGAACTCTAATCTGCATAGACTCTTTTCTTAAAATTTCTTGGAGAAAAAAAATACAAATGTTCCTACTGGTTTAATTTATAAGTTTAGGATCTCAAATTGACAGCAAATATTTCACAGTGACCCCCACATACTATTTGCTTTGATACTCCCTCAAATATTATTGCCTATTTTATCCATCACTTTAAAAAGTTCTTGATTTTTCCTCTTTTCTCATCCGTATCTGATAACAGCATTGCATAATTCACTTTCAAAGTAGAAGACAACACACAAGGCATTTTTCTACCTTACCACCACCAGCTGCCTAAACCTTCACCTATTTTCTCCTAACCTTCCTTATAATAAAGTTCTATAACTCCAATCTCCTATCAAAGGTTTAGTCCTCTCTTTGAACTCTAAAATATTAATGCTTTGCAAAATTTCACAAGAATCACTTTGAAAGCCCTTCACAATAAAGATCCCTGAGTTACACCACAAGATTCTACATTTCTCTCAGCCCTACTTTTTTTGTTATTCCCAGTTGGTGTGCATGTGCACAAATACATACACACACACACACACACACACACACACACACACACACACACACACACATACACAGAGGCATAGACATACAGAAATCTACTCATACTCATACATATACAAGTTCACCTATATCCTTTCATATATACTCAAATGTTACATACTCATACTCATCTCCATTACATAAATTTACTCATACTGCTTGGGCTATTTGGGTCCCCCTAAAACTGGGAAATAAAAGGTCCTAACCCCTCATATCTTAGAATGCAACTGTATTTAAAGACAGGGGCTAGCAGGGCATGGTGGCGCACGCTTGTAATCCCAACATTTGGGAAGCTGAGACCGGAGGATCTGTGTTCCCGGCCAGCCTCCACTACCTAGTGAGGCACTCCGCAACTTAGTGAGACCCCATTTCAAAATAAAGAATGAAAAATAGGGCTGGGGGTGTAGCTCGGAGGTAGAATACCCCTGAGTTCAATCCCCAGTACCGCAAAAAAAAAAAAAAAGACAGGGACTTTAAAGAGGTAACTAATGTAAAAATGGGATCATATAGGTGGGCTCTAATGTAATAGTACTGGTCTCTCATAAGAAGAGATTAGCACATAGACCCACAGAGAGGAAAGACAATACGAAATCAAAGAGGAAATCAAAGAGCAAAGATGGCCAGCTATAAGATAAGGAGAGAGATCTCAGAATGAAGTGTACTCAGACAGCACCTTGATATTGGACATCTAGCCGCCAAAGAAGATAGGAAATAAATTTCATTAAATGACCTACCTTGTCCATGCTATTTGTTATGGCAGACACAATAAACAAATATACATGCATACAACTGTCCTCTCTGGTATATACACACACTCAAATGCACACATTCATACACATATATCCCTGTGGACAATCACTAAGCTCCAACCACAGTTCTCGTTCTCTCTCTCTCTCTCTCTCTCTCTCTCTCTCTCTCTCTCTGACAGGAGCTTTGGGCACACAAGGCAATTTTCATAAGATGCTTTTTTCCCATTCTGTATTGTTTGTTTTCATTTTTTTTTCAGTCCTGCAAATATTCTAAATAAGGTAACCATCTGTCACTGTCCATTGTGTGCTTTAGTCAAAGGCCATATTACAATTTGAAATTTTACAATTTATTTCCCTTTTCAACTTAGTTTGGCCTGACAGACCTTGATGGGAATAAGCACCATGATAGTAAAATCTGTTATTCTATAAAAGCTTCATATTCTTAGCACTAGCATAATACCAATACCTAACACAAAGAAAATACTTGCTTTTGTTGAATATATGCATACAAAACATCTCCAAATTGGTTCTATTTGGGGTTGCAAGTCTATGTGTATATGTACGGGGAGATATATATGTGCATAGCCGTGTCTGTGTGTGTGATATGTGCTTCTGCATCTGTGTATTTCCTACTACAGGAGCTGGTAAAGCAAACATAGGGAATAAATGAGTTGCCTGAGCTGCTTTTCTTCCATTGATGTTTTCCAGAACAATTTTGTTTCCAGATGCAATTGAGGAATAATACCTCAGTTCCCTACATTCTCCAGCATTCTACATATTGTGAAAGCAGTTGCTATACATATTAAGATAATATGAGCATGAGGTAATGGATAGGACTTGTGACTAAGCTGCTCTGAAAAGCTTGGGAGAGGACAGGCAGATATAATTTAGATATTGCAAATTATGTGATAAGAATGATAATGCTAACACCAGTAGAGAAGAGGTTTCAGAAGCGGAACTATTTGTGAGAATAGATAGTATAACTAATTCAGTTTTACATATGCTACTTCCAATATTATATTGGTGTATTCAAATTAAATGGTCCAGCTGGCTGTGCAAAATTTAGGTTCAGGATGAGGAAAAGATTCAGCGCCGGATGCACAAGCATGCTAATGTAGTACCTCAGTGTTCCCATTAAAGCCATAGAAGAAAACATTATTTTTATCTCTGGGAGAAAGATTACAGCCAAAGTATCAGAGTCCTGAGTGGTCTTTCAATGAGTATTTTAGTAATAGATCTAGGCTAAAATACAATCTTCATTCAGCTCTAGTATTCATTCTAGAAAGATAAGCAATTTTGTAGTTTCTATCATTAATTTCAGCTGTGATGAAGTCTATTTCAGTCATTAGTTGACTTAATCTTTTGTTGTTTAACAGGCTTGTTCCATAGTCACTTCTGGTTAATGGATGTCAACGGTGATATTGTACAAATACCGAAAATAGAAAGGGAAGGAAGAAAAGGTTATTGGTTTGATCAAATTTCTATTGCTTCTTGTATTTTACAAATTCCACTTCTTTGATGGGCTCAGTTTGGTGGGGAAGAAGACAACTATATCCCAATTACTAAGTACTGTTTGCAATTGATAATGGCTTGAGAGCATAGTCCAAATGATGAATCCTACATTTTAGGGTATGTTAATCTTTCTTCAAATAATTGATATGACTGTGAATAAACATTGATAATAATAAATTAGATCACATATATATACAATTTCAATGGCTGATTAGCTAAACATTTAAATGTGCAATGCAGCCTGTCACTCACCCTTTAACTTAACCTCACATAGATCACAACTATTTAAAAATAAGGCATTAAAAGAAGAAGAGTCATGGCATAATACTTATTGGTTATAACATGTGTACTTGGAATTTAAAGTCTATAAGGACAAAGCTTAGAATTCAATATGCTGTGACTTAGATGATCTGTTTCTAAGAATTGGTTAATTACAAAAAACACCACTGTATCTACAAAGACAACTTCCAATTTCCAATAGTGGTAACTCCAGAGTAATTGACATTTGAGAATTGTGTGTCCAGGCTATTGGTGATATCAAACTACAAAATATTTGCAAATGTTTAAGAAAGTATTTAATTTTAATATGATGCAAGAAAAATTAAAATAGGCCAATTTTTTAAATTGACTATTTTTTTAAATGTCAATATTTGAGCAATGTCTATCTCTTAATCTAACATCTCTTAATCTTAACAACCAGTCTGAAAATTTCTCATCAGTATACAACAGAAAGTTACCAAAATATTCCCAAAGACAGTTGAGGTTTTAAAATAGATTTTCAATTTGATAGTTTTACCCTGTGATGAAATTTGTAGGTTCTCTCCCTAAAACAGATATTTTCTTTCATTGCTTCCAGCTTTTTGGCAGAAACAAAAAAGTGAATAGCTAACACCTGGTTACTAGCTACTAGCCAACCTTGCAATATCTGTCTCTGTGGAAATAAAGTTTGAATCTCAGAAACCAAAGTGAAATGAAACTTTTAAATCTTTAGCCTTGTTTCCTATAACACAGTATCTGTGTCCAGGGAAGGAGATAGTTTTTAAAAATAAAAGAATCTGCAAATGACATAATTTTGTAAATCTTTATTGCTTAGTAGAATTTCATTCTGTGTAAATCCCATAATTTTGTGATTCATTCATCCATTGATGGATACCTGGGTTGGTTCCATAATCTGACTATTATGAATTCTGTTACTACAAACACAGATATGTACATATTACTGTAATATTCTGATTTCAGTCTTGTTCAAAAGACACTTGGTAGACGTCTAGCAGGATCATATAGTGGATCCATTCCCAACTTTCTGAGGAATCTCCACACTGATTTCCACAGAGGCTGCACTAATTTTTTACCCCACCAACACTGTATAAGAGTTCCTGTTTCTCTATAACCTCACCAGCATTTATTATTATTCAAAATATTAATGATTGTCATTCTAATAGGGATCAGATGGAATCTTGATGTAGTTTTAAATTACATCTCCCAGATTGCTAATGATGTTGAACATTTTTTCATATATTTATAGGTTATTTGTATGTCTTCTTTTGTGAAGTGTATATTTAGTTTAACTGCTCATTTCTTGATTGGGTTTTTTGGGGTTTTTTTAGTGTGGTTTAAGTAATTTGCATATTCTAGATATTAGTCCTCTATCAGAGGAAAAATATCAAAGATCATATCATTCTGTCACTTTTTAACTTTATTATGGCGAGTATGAGCTGGTATTGTTCTGTGGCTATAATTTGCATTTCCCTGACAAGATTTTCAAAAGTTTCTCATGTGCTTGTTGGCTTTTTGTAGATCTTCCTTTGTGATGATTATGTTTAAATCATTTGCTTTTTAAAAACTGGGTAGTTTGCTTAGAATTCAGGCTATCTGAAAAGAGAGAGAGGCCTTTAAGGGGTGCATGGCTCTTCTTTATTTTTTATTATGCTTTTATTGGTGTATTATCATCTCACATCATAATGTAAATCATGTTGACAGTGACATACATGCACACAGCACTTGGTGGGCTCCCTCTCTTCCTTTCCCCCTTCTCAATATACTGGGATTGACATTGGTATATTCACATATGCACACATTTACCTTAGAGAATAGTTAGGAAGATTCTGTGAATTTTCTTGCCGTGTATTTAGAATAAAGGATAGCACTTACAATATGTGCTGAAAACTATTAGGAATTATAACCATTCCACTAGTGCATCACTATTACTCATTGATCTTATTATTTGAATTACACTTTTCTTAGTGCGCAAGATAAGCAGTGAACATCAGTGGGGGAAACAGGAATATTTGTCGTATTAGGTTGCATTAGGTGTTAAAGAGAAACTTAAATTTGAGATTGTAGTAGGAACAGAGAAGTAAGGATGGCAGGGTTTAGTTCTTGTAGTTGGAGAAAGCACCATTGATAGTGTTACATTAGATAGGTGTCTATAGATAGAATGTAAAAAACTGGCCATTTGGAATAATTGAGGGAAAAATATTTCTGACAAAGGGAAGAGCAAGTAAAAAGGCCGTGTGGCAGAGGCAGCAGCAGGCCTTGTATTTTCCAGAAGCAGCAAAAGGTTTGTCTTTTTTTTTTTTTTTTTTTTTAATTTGTGCAACTTACACTCTTAGGATCTGAAAAGAGAATTTTTACTTGTAACTAACTGAAATCACAAGCAATCAGTGAATTTTGAGGAAGAAGTACTATTTGTAATAAAAGCCAATAAAAATATTTAGAAGTCTTTCCAATTTTCCCAGGGATACAACACACCAATGTGAAAAATAAACACCTAGATAGCAAGCAGGGCTCTCACATTTGAGGAGAGGAATGAGAAAACTAAACTATTTTCACGTGGAATATAAATATTTAAGTATTCATAGAGTTAATACTTGACTTTCTTGCTCATTTATGCCTTATAATTTAATCCATCACATTCCCCAAAGGATCCTCTAACCTCCCAGGTACTTTAAGTTTATTTTTTAGCTAAGCTGCATCTCAGTCCTCTGTACTGACCTTCATCATTGATGTCCACCATGTCCCATGTTGTATGCTGCTTTTATGGCTTCAGGCTGGATGTTTATGAAGCACGTGGTCCTGCCTGCCAGGGAGTTCTTCCCTCCATCTCACCTACTTGAGGCACGGGCACATGTTTTGAAGGACTGAGAGATGGCACCTGACCTGAATGGCTTTGAGCAGCAAAAAAGTTGAAAACTTTTCTCCCTAAATATTTTATTGTGGAAACATACAATTATACAGAAAATGTTAGAGAATTTTATAGGAAAACCCCATAAACTACCAACAAGATTCTAAATGTAGTGTTTCCTTATAGATGCTTTATTGCATATTTATTATTTAGCCCTCCATACATAGATAACTCTATCTTGTGATTGATATTTGGGTTTTTTTTTCAGTTGGGTAATCTTTTGAATAAAGTTGTTTTGAATATTTTACAAGGTCTTTTTGTGAGGATATGCTTTGATTTATGTTGGGTAAATAGCAAGAAGCAGAATTTCTGTAATGCAGACTAAGTATATGGAAATTAATGGAAAATATTTTTCCCAAAGAGTTGATAGTATTTTACATTCCTACTAAATTCTTTGCTTTATCCCATAGCCTCACCAACATATAGTGCTGTCACTTTTTAACTTTATTATGGCGAGTATGAGCTGCTATTGTTCTGTGGCTATAATTTGCATTTCCCTGACAAGATTTTCAAAAGTTTCTCATGTGCTTGCTGGCTTTTTGTAGATCTTCCTTTGTGATGATTATGTTTAAATCATTTGCTTTTTTAAAACTGGGTACTTTGCTTCCTTATAACTAAATTGTAGTCTTTTTATATAGTCTGAGTATCATGCTTTGTCAAGCATATGTTTTGTGAAAATTTTCTTCTAGTTTGTCTCTTGCCTATTCTTTTTCTCAAGAGTTCCCAGTCTGGGAGAGACAGGGATTCAACTCAGGATAAGCAGGGTCTTGGACTTAGAGGATAGAAAATAACTTTAGCATGAGGCAAGTCAGAGACTTAGGCAAGAATTTTATTTAGGAAAGCAAGAAATACACATTCAAGGGAGAATTCAGGCTATCTGAAAAGAGAGAGAGGCCTTTAAGGGGTTCATGGCTCTTCTTTATTTTTTATTATGCTTTTATTGGTGTATTATCATCTCATATCATAATGTAAATCATGTTGACAGTGACAAAAATGCACACAGCACTTGGTGGGCTCCCTCTCTTCCTTTCCCCCTTCTCAATATACTGGGATTGACATTGGTACATTCACATATGTACACATAGTTGATGGTTGTATTCCAATAATGAACTTCAGTTTTCCCTCTCACCTTCCCTTAGACCACTGCCCTGACTCCAGTCGGTTTCTCCTCGGCTATCTGGAGTCCCTCTGGTATCCCAGTTCCTCCCTAGCTTGCACATATTAGAGAGTTTGATGAGGGTAGGAAGGAGGAGGTATGTGAGACTGACATCATATCATTCTGCTAATCACAAAAGGATTTGGAGTGTTTCTGTCATCTTCCGGGTCCTGATGGAGCCTTCACTATCTTATCAATAGGTAGTTCTTTTGCTTAAACTATTCACAGGTGGGATTCACGGGAGATTATAATAATGAATGGGTTTCCTGTTTCCATGGTCATGTTATCTTATCTGGATCTTATGTGTGACCTTTGTTGTCTGAGTAACTAACAGATAATTAATTAATTAATTAATTAATTAATTAATAAGTTTGTAATGTCTAGATATCTAACAGGTAAGGTTTTTTGCAAGCGAGTGAATTTCTAGTAGGGTGTCTGACCTTTCAGGATCTTTCCTGTGGTCTCTTGTTGCCTGATAAATAGAAACCTCTTTGAGGACAGTCAACAGTTCTCAGAGTGATTAGTAAAGATTTGTAAATTCCTCAGAAATTTGAGATGAAGGGTAGGAGTACTGGAGAATTTTGTCCCAGGTTTCAATGTTAGTTGCATTTTCCTTGTCCTTCCTTCAGATCTCCTTACTACATTTTTTTTTTTTTTTTTTTTACTTCTTCTATCCTACCTCAGTTTGAGTTCTTGTATTTAGGTCTATGATTCACTTTGAATTACATTTGGCATATAAAGTAAAATAGAGCATTTTTACATGTCATGTGGATCTTTTTGTATTACATATCATAAATATACTACAATAAATACACTACACTATTCTAGCCTTTGTTATCCTTGTGTTTAGATTCAGCCCTGGAAGTTATCAGTAACAATCTTACATTAGGATTAATATGATGCACTATGGAAGCCCTAGAAAATAGAAAAAAGGACCTTAGTAATATCCAGGAGAGTCTAAATCATCATTACAAGTAATTGTGTAAAAAGCATCCATTGATTTAACAACATATCTTTTCTTTACTGGATTACATTGTCTCATTTGTTAAATATTGTATATGTGTGGGTCAGTTTCTAACTGTGTACCTACATTTATTGTTCTATCAATTTTTGTGTTTGTCTCCTTCTTACTTTCTTGATTTTTATAGTTTCTAGTAAGTCTAGACCTCAAGTAATGTAACTCGTCCAATATTGGGCATTATTTTATGAAAGTAAGATTCTCTATTTGACCCTCGATCATTACATTAGTATTAGTTCATTGTTCTCTTGCTCAAGATGATTTGCCTACTTACTACATTGTTGAGTGTTATTATCAGTATTATAATCTTCATTTCCTAGCATACATTTTATCCAAAAGTTGGTAAGTGTTCTTTGTATTCATACTCAGATTTTATTATTATGATATTGAAATGAATTAAGTGCTGCAGTATGGAGGAGTCCTCCCATACAACTATGGCACCTTTTGTTTGTAGACTTTGCAACAATTTGATAATTTCAGTAAGAGCAGGAGGAGGAACCACAATAATCATTTTCATAGCAATAGCAAATTTTGGGTTCTCAGTAAATCTATTACTTTATAATGGGTGATTATATTTTCCCTTCTCATTTAATCCTCATAACCATGCAAAGTACCTATCATTATATACATTTTACAAATTAAATAGTTTCCAGGAGCTTATGTAATTTACAAATTAATCCAGATATGTTGCTATTTAACTTTCACAGTAAACCTCTCAAGGAGCTTAGTGGTAACCCTGAGGCCCACTGAGCATTCAGATGGCTGCATAAAGTGCTGAAGAACATAAAATGACATTAAGACAGTAGCAGATCTGCAGCTCTGTACAACTCTAGAAAACGCTGTTCACATCCTAATATATGTGGTGCTACTCGCTTAAATTGTGCAGTGCAGGGTGTCATATTATGGTGTTCTGTTTCCAAGTAACAGAGTTCCTTCTCAAAACTGCATCAATACAAATGAGATTTATTGCCCCATAGAACAGAATGGATAAGTAGAGGTCAAAGATCTAATGACCTGATTTACCATTTTGTGAATATTACTAAATTCCTTTTCTGTATGCTTGGGCTTCCATAGTGGGTCATATTAATCCCAATGTAAGATCAATTATCAAAACTTTCAGAGTTGCATCTAAATACAGGGACAAAGAAGGCTGGTGGTTTGTAGTGTAATTTTCTAAGACTGCCATAACAAATCACTATTAACTGAGTGGATTAAAATTGCAGAAATGCATTTTCTCATAAATCAGATGGCTGGAACTCCAAATCCATGTTAGTACATTTGTTTGTTTTTCTCTTGTTAACCTGGCTTTTTGAACAGGGGTGAGTTCAAATACAACGAGCAGTCATACTTCCACCAAAGACTCTTGGGAAATATTCCTCCTGGGTCTCCTCATTTCTGGTGGCTCCTGGCATTTCTTAGCTTACAGCAGAGAAACTCCAATCTACTTCTGCCTTCACATGTTCTTTCACCAATCTAGCCTTAAGGTTTCCCAGAGATTAGCTAAACTTTAGGCAAGCTTCCTCCTGCCCATAGCCCAGACCTGACGCCATTGTTACTGGTACAGAACCCAGGCGACCTAGCTACAGAGGTGCTTCCCCTTCCTTTTTCTTTAGAGCATTTGCTTTAGAAAATGTACAATCACAAGTTCTTCTTCTGCCCTTACGGAAAGCAAATCTTTATCAAAGCCTCTTGATAGTTTTGTAATCTGAGAGGGTCTTTGGGAAAGCCCTAGAAGACATCTTGTAGTATAATAGCTCCCTTACCTCCCAGTCACTGTAGGAGGTTAAAAGCCTAACTAATGTGAGCACTTACTCCAAGTTGTAAACTGCCTTTTGTCAAGAAGATAGTAGAAAGTTTATTTTTCCTTTGGGTAAGCCCAATTAACAAACACAGATGGCCTCTAAACTTCCCACACAGACTCTTAAAATCTCTCTTGCCATGGCTTCAGTGGATTTGATCTTGATGTGAGTGTGGACTCTCTTCTTCATAGTAATATCCTTGAGTAAAACCTTCTTTGCCTGCTTAATTTGATAAATGCGATTTTCTCTGTGTCTCTGTTCTATCTCCTCTTCTTATAACGGCATATAATTGGTTCTATTCTCCGTCTCCCCCTTAAATCCAGTAGGACGTTACTGAGACTACCCTTAACTTATTACATCTGCAATGACTCTTATTTCCAATTAAGGGTACATTCTGAGGTCCAGGCGGGCATTATTTGGGGATAACACTGTTCAGTAGTTAAGAGCTATTTCCCATGCATCCTTTGCAATCCCCCCCTCTTACCTCATTGTCTGAATTGGACCACATGGCCATTCTCAACCCAATACAACTGGCCAGAAGAGGGTCACTGAGCAGCAATGTTTGGATATAATCTGTGTTGCAGGATATTACTTGGTTATCATCTATAATGGTACTTCTCCTTAAGTCTTACAGAAGAAATAAAATATGACACTGATGCTTAGAACTTCTCTCCAACAGAGTTCTTAGGAGATGCTATAAAACTAAACCCTAAACTTGTCTTTCTTGAGGTCTTGCTGGTCCAAGATCAGCAGACACCACAAAAAAAAACAAAACAAGAAACAACAAAAATCCCTGTTACCACATATCAAAATGCAAATGTTCCTGTCACAAAGACACTTGGACATTTCCCCATATCCACAAAACCTTATAACACCCACCCCATCAAAGTGGCAGCTAGAATATTTCACCATCCTTCACCAAGACAGCTTCCCACCTAAATGTCTTTTCCCTGATGTTTGGAAAGAGTCAAACCCTCCCTTCTTTTGGACTTTGTCCCTTTCTCATACACAAAATAGTTATAGTGAGCTGTCACCACCTCCATGCCAAAGATTTGGTCTGTCCATATGCCAGAGGGAAATGTGGTCCCTTGCTTAGGCATGACAAAATGAGAACTGTAAGGGGAAACTAGATAAAAAAAAGAGATGAATGGGAAGACTGTAGCTTTGAATCTAAAACCTCCATAATCACACCTTCCCCGCCATAATCAGGGCTCAGTTCTGACCTCCTCCCTGGAGCTGGGAAGCCATGGCACCACCAGACTGGGATCCTGGGGGGTCAACACTTGTCCCAGGCCTGCAAACCAGCTGGCAGTGGAAGAGAGCAGCAGCTCACAGCCTCTACCCCTAGGGAAGTATCTTTCAATCTTGCTGGCTGGAGGATCTGGTTGAGGAGCTTAGCACCAAGGGTGTTTGGAGTCAGTGGGATGGTTACTGACCAATCTACAATCAAAGGAATCCCTCCATCTGTTTACCATTTGTCCACCCTATCTGCTCACCAATTACAAAGTTCTCTATAAAAGAAGACCTTTGCTCCCTAAAGTTTCCCATCTCTGTCTACCAGTCTCTCTTTGCTTCTCTCTGCTCTGACTCTGTCTCATTCCTAAATCTGCATCCCTACCCTTGTCTTAAAAATTATTTTCCAGACCCTGTCCATGGTGCATGGTCCATCGCCCATGGACATGGCCCTATCCCTTGCTGAATCAAAAGATAGATTGATTTTTTTTCTAACAATCTATATAACAAATATAACTGGCACTGAATGTCATTTAATTTTGCCATGTAGGAGAGTAGAACATGCCACCATAAAATATGAAGGACCATTTAGGACGGTGATTAAGAAGAAGTAAATGAAAAGGAAAGCTTTCGCCTCCCTCCTAAAAATGGGGTATAGATTTATAAAGATACCTCTAAATGCTCAAGAATTGAAGACTTGGTCCCCAAAGCAGCAATGTTCAGAGGTGGGGCTTTGGGAAAATGATTATATCATGAGGGCTCTGACTTGATCAATAGATTAAGATATACCTCTATATTAATGCATATTTACCCAAGGGTATTACAACTCCAGGCTAGTCCTCCAGTCCTTTTTATTTTGAACCAGGGTCTGGTTAACTTGCTGAGGCTGGCCTTGAACCTGCGATCCTCTTGTGTCTGCTTCCCAAGTACTGGGATTGCAGTTGTGTACCACCACACTGAACTGGATTAATACTTTAATGTCATTACTGAGAGGTAGTGGAAACTTTAGGAGGTAGTACCCAATTGAAGGAGTGGGGTCCTTGACAGGATGCCCTTGGGGACTATATCTTGTCCTTGGCCACTTCCTCTTTCCGTCTCTGCTTCCTGGGTCCCAGGGAGTAAGCAGTTTTGCTCTGCCGCACTCTCCTTGTCATGATGCTCTCTCTCACCACAGGCCTGGAAACAAAGAAGCCACTTGGCTGTAGACTAACACTGTAAACCTAAATAAATCTCTTTTCTTCTAAATTGATTTTGTTGGGTATTTCATCCCAGCGACAAAAGCCTGACTAACATATACACTACTGGATTTCTGTGTGTTTGTGCATGCATTTCGTGTTTTGCTCCCTCATTGTTAGAGAACTTAATG
This sequence comes from Graphiurus murinus, assembly GCA_004027655.1. NCBI lineage: Eukaryota > Metazoa > Chordata > Mammalia > Rodentia > Gliridae > Graphiurus > Graphiurus murinus. The sequence continues at coordinate 18,232 of PVLC010030030.1, forward strand.
ATCTCTTTTGGGAAAGAGAAAGTTTAAGGTAGTAGCTGAAAAAATGTAAGCTCAGAAGGCAGAGCAACATAAGCTCTCAACTGGCTCTTTCACCAACTAGCAATCTTGCTGAACTTATTTTCTGTGCATCTCAGTTTTCTGATGTAAAAAATGGTGACTATGATAAAACCTATTCCATTGAGTCCTTTCAGTGATTAAACGAATGCATGCAAAATTCTTAAGATAGCAAGCTTTGTGTACTATAAATTTTCAACAAATGTCAGTAACCATTTTTATTATTATATTTTTAATAATAATAAATTACCAAATCTTCTGAGGCTTCTAAGGTGTCAGATATAGTCTTATAAAATCAAGTCTCAGAAAAAAGACTTGTGTTTTTTTCTCCCCAAAATGCCTGTAGTAGAAAAACATTCTAGTTTTAATTTTCAACCAACAATAAATCTATGCAAGTAAGCTATGATTCAGTCTTTTTCATCCATTTTGCTCATGGCAGAAATGTTCAAATTTTATGGTAATTTAGTATTACAATTACTTAAAGGACTAAGTAATTGTTTTATAATCAACTTATAAAAAGAATGATTTTCTAAAACAAATTTATATGTATGTTTCTGAAGTAAATCTATGCTTATTTGTAGTGTGAATGATTTTTATTATTTTAAACCTCAAGTCCTGAGAATTGAGTTATTTACTCAGTTTATATTATTGGTTTTTGAAAGATCACATATGCACATGCACATTTCCCTTTTGCTAGCGGCAACCAATGCAATGATTTAATTTGCATATTTTTGTTTCCATTTATCCTTTAAATTCTTATATAATGAATATTTTTATTTTGTGGTCAAATAACTTTTAACTTATATAAATGAAAGTGTAGTGGAAGAGATTGCTGATTTCCTATCCAAATTCATCAACCTCTTATTCAATAATAATAGAAGTATTAACTACACATCCCAACATCCTCTACAATTTGGTGTGCCCATGCATAATAACAAAAGTAATGTGGAAAGCCAGATGCAGTTGCACATGCCTGTAATCCTAGTACTTAGGAAGCTGAGGCAAGAGGATTTCAAGTTTGCAGCCATCCTCGGTGACTAAGCGAGACTCTCAGCAACTTAGCAAAACCCTGTTTCAAAATAAAAAAAAAATAAAATAGGACTAAGGATGTAGCTCAGATACAGAGTACTGCTGAGTTCAATCCCCAATAAACACACACACACACACACACACACACACACACACACACACACACAGAGTAATGTAAAACATTTCCAGGTCAGAGACTTGACAATGAGGTAACAGCAGTACTCCAAGGTATTGCTGCTGTGTTTATCCCAAATACACAACATTGATCTAGAAAATTTTAGTGATTGGCAGGAAACTCTCAGGCTGTATACAAGATCTAATGAGTCAGAAACTTCAAATGGGGCCCACAGCCTGTGTTTTCACAAATCCTACAGGTAGTTTTCATACATACTCCAGTTCTCCAACTGCAAAGCATATATACAGTAACTACGTGACTGAATGACTATAGATAGCAAAGATGAGCATAA